>SCLH01002261.1:64339-97203 GCA_004367855.1 Oikopleura vanhoeffeni | reverse complement strand
AACCTGTTGAAAAGAAACTTATCAAATTAGGACAAGCAAAGCCCGAGTCAGAGACAATGCGGAGAGAGTTATTGTAGGAAGAAGATGCTGCTCAACAACGAGAATGGGCTATTTTTTGCCGCGAGTTCCAATTCAATTCGATGGCCCAAGATAAACGACATAAAATTTTTTTCAAACCCTGAGACCTCTCCACTGTCCCCATTTTTTGGATAAAATTGTCCGATCACGGCATTTTCCCTTCATATTGCATTTTCTTTTTTTTCGTACTGCCCTCGTTTTTTCTCTTCAAATTGCCAAAATTTGAGATTTTTCCCTTCATAATGCATTTACTTTTTTTTCGTACTGCCCTTTTTTTGCTATATTTTTTCTTCAAATTTTCACCCGAATAAATAATAAAAAATGACTCCAAAAAGCTTTTTATTTGTTAAAAATGATAAAATTTTCAAACTTGTATTTTTGCTTTTTTTTCTTAGGACGGACCTTTTTTCAAAAAGTTTGCCAGGTCCGTTATTAAGACAGACGGGGTTTCCGAAAGTTTGCCAGGTCAGTTATCAGGACGCAGAGGCGAAATCAAATCGTCCTACTAGAGGCACTCTACTGTATAAGTTTTGAACTATAAAATTAGAACTACTGTGGTGTTTGTCTAAGCGGGGGTGATTTAGAGCCGAATAGGTCTAAGCGAAACAACCGGATTTCGCAAAGTGCCCGCTTAGACAAAAACCGCAGTATTTAATTTTATTTATATTTGCACTTAAGGGCCTCGGTGCATTTTGACAGATTTGCACTTTTTCAATTTTTTTTGTCTTGATGGGAAACTTTTGGGGAAAAGTCGAAAAAACCGAAATTTTAACACATCGGAAGAAATATTTTTTTTCATGAGTTAAATGAAATAAATTTAAAACGGTCGACAGGTCGGCTTACCAATTAGGCAAGTCTGGGTGAAATAAATTTTCTTTAATTTTTGACTAAGAGGGCTGAACGTTATTTCGCGAAGACCGTATTTTCATTCAAAAAAGTATGATTCAGAGTATAAACAAGAGCGAGGAAACAAAACGAAAGCATATTTAAATATAGTGAAAGTAGCCATTCCTAATATTTTCAGCTAAGGATTTCAAAAAAATTAGTTTGAAAATTTTTGAACTATAAATGAGAAAAATTTTCAAAATATTTCTAATTATTTTTGACCAAAAATCACTAAACCATGTCATATGGTTTTTCAAAGAGCATATAAAAAATATGTGGTCACCTAGTGGAAANTCAATTGTACTGTCTTTCAGACCTAGTATTTCATGTACATAATCATATGTTCTTCGAATAAAATTAGTTTATTCAAAATTTCCCTAAAAATCGTTTTTCATTCAGTTTTTCAAAAAAAATTTATAATTTACTATGGGGGAAAAGGTATTTTTTTTTAAAGGACAAGGTCGGAGCGAAAATTTCTTCCAGACTTTTAAAAGGACAAGTTCTGAGCCAAACATTTTGCCAGACTCTTAAAAGGACAGTTTTAAAACTCAACCTGTCCTTTTAAACACACTATACTGTACATTGTTGATTTAAATTGCCATATTTTGTAGTTAATCTTGAATTTTAATGGAAAAAGTGTGAATAACACAAATCAAATACATCAAGCAGTTATATATAGCATTTTTTGTGAAACAACTTGTAATTAATGTTCGGTTGTTTTTTAATCTATAATTCTCAAATGTAAACATCGAAAAGTTTTCAACTCGTACTCTTTTTAATATCTCGAAACCATAATAATTTGAGGAAATCTTTGAAAATATATAAAAAAGTACATTTTCGAAGAGTTTTTTTCAATTATGCCATTTGGGGCTTTCATAAACATACATATGTATGCATAAATTCAAAAAACACTTTTATTTACTGTACCAGTTCGGGACACATTGACCGATCCTAAAAAAGTGTACCCGTAATAGCGCGTGGACTGTAAAATAATTCTCATGTCTAATATTAATGATTTTAGGTACGACACCAAATCAACCTAATTGTCCAGTGTTGATTTCCGTGTCTAATTTGCCAGCTGATGTTACTGAAAAGCAAATCTGGGAGGTTTTTGGACCATTTGGCGCCGTCACAAATGTTCAAATTACTTTGAATGAGCCAGAAAATGATCAGTTTAATATAAGATCGGCTGTAGCAACAGTTACAATGCCAATTTACAATGAAGCGTTATGTGCAATGATGTCCATTAATCAAAATGAGGTATGTCTAGTAGACATTGAGAACGGTACTCCTCTCGCGGCACTTTTTACAAAAAACCGTTTGATAATACCATGTCTGACCTTCGCGTCATCGGACATTCGGCATCATAGCTCGGAAATCATACGAAATTTATGATATTTTAAAATGTTTTGTTGAATTCTAGAGAATCGCATTTTAGTAAACCGAAAGTGAAAACTCGAAAATAAAAGTCGCCGGATTTAGTCAAAATTACCATCAAATTAAAGCTTTTCGAGCTTTTCTGGTCGAAAATTGGGTTTCAATGTTTTCCAAAAAAAATTACTCAGAAAATTTCGAACTTTTTTTTTCAATTGTTTTTTTTTTCAATAAGTTTATGCTTTCTGAGTGTTCCCTAGCAATGTCTTGCTATGCTATTTTTACATCCCAAAGTACCTAAAAAGAGTACGACCGCTACCCCTTAACCCACATACTCAGCGCTGGCCATATCTGGCCAAAGTGACTTGCGATCTCTATTTTTAATAAGTTAACTTTTCCGAAAACATTTTTATTTCAAAATGATCGGGTTTTTGAAATTCTCTATCTTTTGGCTTATTTATCTTTTCTCTATCTTTTGTAGTTCTTGAGATAAGCAATGTTGACGACCGGAATCGGGCCCTGAAAAAATTCAAATGAGATTTGAATTTGAAAAAATAAAAATAAAAATGGATTTTATGAACTTTGCCACCGTGATTTAGGATTTATTTATGTGTCAAAAAAATGAAATAAATATTCATAAAATCAAAATTTTTTCTTTTTGATTTACCACACATCAAATTTTTTTCGATTTTCTCTCGAAAAAGGTAATTTCTTGCCAAAAATATATATGATAATAAGTTATTTTTGTGCAAAACAACAACTCATGTGTCCCTAAACCAATATATTGACAATGATACTGTTTACTTTGAACACCTGGTAAAATCGGACACAAATAATGCGGCGCTTCACGAAATTTTCTTTGTTATTTTTTTGTCGCACAAACTGATAAAAGTACTTATGACGTTGTTATTAGAAGCCAAAAAATATTTTGTTTATTTTTATATTTAATGACAAACTGATTTCCTTACCGTTTTTCTTCAATGAAGGTTTTAGTCAAATATTTTCTATTTACGATATTGTCTCAAAGAAAAAACTATCGTAAAAACGAAAAAATATAATTTATTTTTTTTTCTATCAAATAATTGTTGAAGCTATCGAATTAATAGTTTATATTTTTTGCTAACGTTAACTTGGATAAAAATATGATTTTTTAAAGTCAGGTGGCCAGATTTGGCCACCGCTGAGTACGTCACTGTTCATAACTTCTGAGTATGTGGTTAAGGGTGTTGTGGGTGTAGAATGTTGGAATTGCTGGAGAAAATAGCCCTCTCCTCCAGCTGGACTGGAAGGTCGATAAACGGGCAGATAAGAATAAATGAGAAAAAAATACAGGAGACTAAAACTTCTCTGTCACCTGCAAGTGAATTTTTTTGATTCTGGTGAAGGATGGCTCACCGTGCGGCATCGAAAAACTGGTAAAAATATGTTCTCAATTCACACAAAAATTTGCTAATTCTCGGTCAATTTGTTTAATTGAATGATTCAAAGATGTTTCGGAAAAGTACGACGTCTTCAAATAATTACCAGGAAAAAAATAATTAAAAAAAAATCTCATTCGGTTTTTAGGCGGTAAAAATGAAATTCAGAAAATTTTCTTTTAAATCTGATAATGCTCGGTCAATTTTGTTTCAAATTGAATAAAACAGAACATTTATAAATTGTTTGAAATGGACTTATTTTACCAGAAGCTCGTTGAAAAAATTATTTCTCTGTTGGTTTTTATAAGTAAAATAAGTTTTTATGTGACTGATTAGACGTAAGGTTTTACCCTAGCTAATAGTGATTTTATTGCTTTGTTGAAGACTTGGTTTGGGCAGATTTTGAAAATGAAGGCTAGATTTCCTAATATATTTGGTGTACAGATTTAAAGTTTATTTTATAAAGTTTTGATTTTAAATATTTTTTTTGGATTTTATTTTTTTATTTTGGATTCATGTTGATCTTTTGGATTTTTGCAATAGGTGATGCCAATAAGTCCAGATAATTTTGGGATTCATCAGTAATTTTTATAAAAAACGCACAAAGAGGCCCCCACTGTAGATTCAAGATTCCAAAAAATAATTCATTTCAGTTTCCCGGTAATTTTCAATTTTTTTTATGATCTTATGTGTGGTTCTAAAAAGCTTTTCTTTAAAATGAGTGGTTCAATGAGGTCCAGTAAAGTTCATTTGATATATATTTCCAGCAGAAGGTGTGTTGTTCTGGTGTGTTGTTTGTCATCTATTAGACTTGAACGTACACGCCTACGCGAGACGAAATCAAATAAACCAATCTGATTGGTTAAGGGGGTTGTGGTGTAAAAGAATGCATGAGTGAACAAAATAGTTTAAATATTTCTAGAACCCGTCAATAACAATAATTTATTCTTTAGAAGTGATGAAATAATCGTGGGTAGTATGATGAGATGTATGATTGGTTCAAAGAGAACGGTTTCGCAGAGCTTGGGCGTTTCGTCTCTGCTCTGCAACGCTTGAACTTTTCCATGCCGCAATTAAATTATTAAGAATGAATCTGTTTTTCACGCTTTAAAAACAAACAGAGAATAATTTTTCAACGATTTTAATTGCAAATTATATTCGAAAATTATCATACATTCATAATAAGTCTGTTTTTTCAATTTGAAAACAAAATTGACCGAGCATAATCAGATTTTCTGAATTTCATTTTACCGCCTAAAAACTAAGGAGTTTTTTAAACCAGACGGCGCATAACTTTTTTAAGAACTCGTACTTCACGAAACATTTGTTTGAATCATTTAAAGCAAATTGACCGAGAATTAACAAACTTTTGTGAATTGAGAACATTATTTTAACCGGTTTTTCAGTTACGGCACCGTGGGAGCACCCTTCACCAGAATCAGAAATTTACTTGCAGTTGATATAGAAGCTTTAAGTATTTCCAGTATTTTTTTTCTCATTTATTCTTATCTGCCCGTATCGACCTTTCCAGTCCAGTGAGGGAAGGCTATTTCCCAGCAATTCCAACATTCTACCACCCACAACCCCCTTAAGATATTGTATTTTCTGAATTCAAGAATAAACAACAATTTTCTTTCAACGTTGTTTCATTTACACCCACAACCCCTTAACGGTGCAAAACGATTGTTGAACAGTATCAGATGAATATCATATGTAAGGTGCGCAGCGGTCAAAATTCTAACTTTTAATTAAAAAAATGAGACCAAACGGAAAAAATATCAGGACAAAAACTAAGAAAAATAAATGAAATATTTTTTTTCGGCATTTTCTTGACTAGGGAAAATGGACTTCAATCTTAAATAACATTTGAATTTTCCCGCAGTCTTCCGCGCGGCGTCTTGTTACCTTCAGCGTAAAGCTATGCGAATTCTGCATAAATCAATAAAAAAAATCATGTTACTAAGTGTGGCGTTAGGAGATATCCAGCTGACAAATTTTTCCGCCTACGCATTTTTTTTGTCAAAATGACCAAAATTTTTTCGAACATTTTATTTTCAAATTTTTTTACATAATAACCAATTTTATGAGAGTACGCTCCTTGTCATAAGAAAACTAAAAAAATGAGTTTTTTAGATCAAAATAGAATTAGTGCTGAACAATTAGGGTTTTTTGAAACTCACTTTCTGCACTAGATGGCCGAAAATTTTTTTTTGCTCGGAATCGTTTTGTTAGGTGGCGATAACCTCCCGATAGCAATGAAATTTTTATCAACAGCATTAGTTTAGTCTGTAGAGTTCCGCTGCGCACCCTATTCATATGATTTATGAATGTGACATGCCGGATTGTCCGATGTCCTTTGGAAAATAAAGCTACCTAACCTATTTTATTTCAGATTGGTGGCCGAATTGTCAATGTCGCATTTCAAAGTTCGTCGAATGTAATTTCGAAAATTATCAATCAACTCAATTTTTGTTGGAACTATTTTTCTTACGATGCCCTTATTTTTTGGCCGCGAATTTCCTCAAAATGGTCGTAATATATCTATCATTTTTATGGGCTCTTTTTATCAGTTCAAGTTCACTTTTATTACCACAGTTTACTTAAATTACAAATTCTCTTAGTTCACTCTATTTTTGCCATCGACCTCGTTTTTTTAATTATTAAGTGTTTATATAAACAGTTTATATCTACCATTTTCGTCTTGCTATTTTAGGTGTTTCGATTTTTGGCCCATTTTATTTTTAAAAACACACCCTCGCTTTTTATTGTATTTTTCTCATAAAAGTATATTAAGTCCTTATGTTCAAACTCATTAAGAATTATGGTTTATGAAAGCAAAATTTTTTTTCTAGAGGTTTGATTCTTTAACAGCATGGATTTATTTTTATTTACAAAATTGTATTTAAAAACCTATTTTTGTACAATTTTAAAAAAAAATGAGCGCTAAAAAATACCAACCTGAAACAAAAACTATTTTAGCACTAGTTAATTCACAGATAATTAAAAATACTTTTTATAGAATACTCATCATTTATTATATTCTTTATCAGTGACCCTAATTAATATCTCAAAAGTAACTTCGCATTAATTCCGTTATTATCGCCATTCCATTTTATTTAAAATGATGTTTTTAAGTATCAGTTAGTTAAAATCAATTAGCTATTTTTTCTTAAGATTAAATACTGTATTATTCCAAGCTTTTCTCATTCATTTGTTTTTCAGGTTTTCTAAGTCAGCTTTGACATTCCTGTTTAACTCCAAGGCCGATATTATCATAGGATTGATTATACATTTTATTATATTGATATACATTATAGTAAAGATTTGATTAATTAAGTTTTTCTGTACCCTTATTTTGATTAGTTTTGGTCATTGTGGTTTTAAGTATAAAGGCCAATATTCAGATGATGCCCGTCTCAATAAATTTTTTTTGAGTGATTTCCTTCAAAACATGTAATGCACATATCATATGGTCCATATTAATTATGTGCGTAGGTGATCATCTNAGCATTAATAAATATTTACAAATACGTTAAAATGTGCTGGCAAAAAATCAGCTAACCGTTTTCTTTGCGGTTTTTTTGTTCAATCATTTGTCTAAACTACCTTCTTCATCGCTATAAATAAACGGATGATTCGAATTGAAATTTGTCAGAGTTCGAACGAAGAAAAGGGCCCGAGTGCAAATTTGAGGCGCTGGACGCGCTAGTTTTATAATCTGCTGACGAGATTGTTTATCTACTGCCTAATTAAAATGAGAAGCCTTTTATACTGTATGATTTAATTTTAAGTGGGGTTGAAAATGTCAATTTAAGCATGAGATTAGGGTTAAAATCGAGTAAAATGCTCTCCAAAACTACATATGTATGATTTTTGAAATCTATGCATTGAAGATGCATTTTAATATAATGAAACGCACAAAAAAATCGAGCTCGATAAAAAGCGATGAAAAAATTTTTAGTCTGAAAAATGTTAAGGTTGGGAACGCCATAAATTTTCATTATTTTATTTTTATCTACTCACACAATTTCATTGACAATGGTAATCGGGGTTTCTCCGAATTCGCGATTTTTTTGGTAGTTATTGTGTTTGGTATAACCGACCAATGAGTGACGCGCTGTATTAACACACAACTCCGGAAACCTCTGATTCCTACTGTATGTGCCCTGAATGTTTTCCTGTTACAAATGGGATTTCAACTGATCACAAGTTTTTAAACCTTACTGGCCAGTGAGTACGCGTTGGTTCCAATTTGAGCTTCAGCTCAAGAAATCATTAAACACTTTTAAGGGGTTGTGGGTGTAGAATGTTGGAATTGCTGGGGAAAATAGCCCTTTCCTCCAGCTGGATTGAAAGGGTCGATAACGGGCAGATAAGAATAAATGAGAAAAAAAATACAGGAGACTAAAACCTTCTCTGTCAACTGCAAGTAAAATTTTTTGATTCTGGTAAAGAATGGCTCACCGGTGTGGCATCGAAAAACTGGTAAAAATATGTTCTCAATTCACACAAAATTTGTTAATTCTCGGTCAATTTTGCTTTAAATTGAATCAAACAAAGATGTTGCGGAAAAGTACAACGTCTTCAAATAAGAACCGGGAGGTCCGGTTTAAAAAAAATCTCCTTTGATTTTTAAACGGTAAAAATGAAATTCAGAAATTCTCTCTAAAATCTGAATAATCTCGGTCAATTTTGTTCAAAAATTGAATAAAACAGAATATTATCGTATGAAATGTTGCCATACATTACCGGGAAAATCGTTGAAAAAAATATTCTTTGTAGGTTTTAATGCGTGAAAAACAGATTCATTGTTAATAATTAATTTGCTGATGGTGAACTTTCCAGTATGATGAAAAGAGAATCTAACGCCCACGCTAAAAAGCCTAGAACCAATCAAACCACTTTTTTTACGTATTTCATTATTATTTAGTGCGTGAGTTGCGTCGCTTTGTCCAATCAGAGCGTCATATTTTTTTCATAATACTTTTTTTCCCACGATTCGATAATAAAGAAACAATTTTCTTTCACTTTTGCTTTATTAACACCCACAATCCCCTTAAGGCATTTTATGTACTTATTTGTAAATATTGTGCTCTTTGTGTGTTTGGTTTTTACACGTTCTCCCTCAACCTGTTCGTAAGTTTGAGGTTTTTGGCGTTCATTGGTAACGTTGACGTGAGGAAGAAGCAAAACTTCAAATTAATGATTCGAGAAGCTCGAAACACGTTACGTAATCACGCGTCACAAAAGTTTTTAAATTCTGATTCGCGGAACCAGATTAATTTTTAACAGGTCGGGCATAATAACAATTTGTTGACTTATGAAATTTGTTCGATTTGAAAGCCAAAATGTTATAAAAACGGATTTGATATTTAGGTGCTTAAAAAAATGCTCACTCCTACAACTGAGTTTAATTCTGTATTTTAATAATTAGGGAAATTGAATATGTAACCCTTGTACTCAGCATTTCAAAAAACCTAGTGTCAATCGTATTTTGGAGTTTTTTTCACTTGATATTTATTGGAATTTTTAATGTTTACAGAACGAAAAGAAACTAAATTTTGAACTGTTAACAGAAAGTAGGTGTTTGTTGGAAAGTGAGGCAAATCAGACAAATCTCCTAAAAGTTCTCATTGGGAAATGCGCACATACTGACTGGTTTGTTTGAAATTCCCATTATTGTTTTGGTTTCAAACACTTTCTAGGGGTAGGCTTTAAAATATTCCTATAGTTTGAAGCTGGTTTCTGGTTCGACGAACCATTTCTGACTTTCGATTTGTCTTTCAAAATCAAAATTTTTGTTCAAATAAGGTATTTAAAAAAATTTGGTCTGTTTATGCGGAATATCCCCTATTCACACTTTTGTGAATATCCCGGCCCTGATTAGGAAACGCAGTGTGTTTTTAAGGAGGTATACCATTTTCATCGATAATTTTTTTGGTCGACTTTTTTTCCCCTATCTTTTGCTACTAGTATAAAAATTGCGTAGGCGTTAAAACTTCTCTTATTAACGAATAAAAATGTATACAATTGAAAGATGGGTGTGTTGATATCACAAACTTTTTCAGAAAAAACTGTTATAATTCTGTTGTAGTCAATGCAAAAATAAAATTTTCAAAACATTTTGAATATATTCTAGAAATTTGCATTGGAAATAATAAATATATTCCGCCTACACATTTCTCTATAGTTAAAGATAGGCTTTTTAAAAAAGTCGACCAAAAAAATTATCGATGAAAATGGTATACCCCGTTTTTAAGTAGTAGGGCTGGGATATTCAAAAGTGTGAATAGGGGATATCGCGCCAATTCGTCAATAAAAACCTTGATTCAGACTAAATTCTTGACGACCAACCCCTTAAAGAACCATAGGCTGGGGTTAAGCAGAAAACTTAAAAAATCTTGAGTTTCAATCAACGCTTCATTTTTGGCTATATTCTGAAAAATTGGAGCAAATCTAGCTTGGTGACACCTGTAAAAGTTTTAAAATCGAGTTCTAGTCAAACTTTTTAACTGGTTTTTCGTTGATAACTATCTATTTTTTAAATCTCCAGCAACTCTCAGCTGAGAAGCTAGTATTCATTTCCAAGTTTATTTCACTTACGTTTTCTGTTATCTAACACCAAAAATCTAGTTTAAATCCTTAGTTGCTTGGTTAGAATTTTTGTTCTTAAATCGGCATTATTTTTAAGTCTTGTGATCTCATAAATCCGATTATATATATATTATATATATTTTATTATATATTTTCAAGTTTTACTACTATCTTAAGGGGGTAGCAGCGATGTGGCAGACTGGCGTCAATTTAACTTACGAAAATAATTAGTTGGTTTATTTTTTTGTGCTTATTATCGTTAGCTGAACCACAATAAATGTGTACCAGCTCATTAAAATCATTTTTTATCTATTTAAGGAANTTATAAAAATTTTATTATTTTTAAAAAATCTGTATAAAATTGCGGGTGTAATAGGCTACTTAACTTTTAAAAGTCAGGACATTTTTTTATATTTAAACTCAATTGAAGGTCAATTTTTTTTCCTAAAAAGCTGTTTTTCTCTATTTTTCATGAAAAAAAACTTTCATATTTAAGAAATTTTTGCATGTGGATAATGATTCTCCCACTAATTAGTGCATTACACCCGACAATGTCTGAAATTTATAAATATCGCCTTTAAAAAAAAATCCCACATCGGGTCAAGTTGGAAATGGAGTTGTAATGAAAAGTGGTTTTTGATATTTTTACAGATACTTAAGTATGTAAAAAATTTAAAAATATAATTGTTTGAAAGTATGAACACTTTCATTTTAGATAACAAATAAAATAAAAATTTTTCACATTTTTTTTTCTTTCAAAAATCACTCCGAAAAAATGTACCAATCTGCCACATCGCTGCTACCCCCTTAACAGGAACTAGATTTGATAATTTGAAACCGATTGAATTTATGGAACTTGAAAACGTTTGCATTTTATCCAAGTAGGCTGCGCAGCGGTCAAAATTCTATGTTTTAAACAAATAACTGATGAAACTGCAGAAAAATGTCCGGATAGAAAATACGAAAAAAAGACATACAAATTTTTTCGGCATTTTGATGAAAAATACAATAATTGATAATTTGGACAGCCCATATTCTTTGTTTCAACCAAAGTCCATCTTAAAAACGGTTAAACAATTTTCTATAGCGCCGTGTTTCGAATATCACTAGGTTTGTCCTAAGTGATTGTCTTAAGTGATTGCTTCCAGGATTTACACACACCGATCAAATTAGCGGTCCCAATATCAAGCCGACCCTTAGTGGGGATTCGAAACGCGCGCTATAGAAGATAAGTTACGTTTTGAGATGGACTCAAAACAAAATTTTTTTATAAACAAATATTCTTTGATAACGGCCTGTATTTACATTATAAATAAAAAGAGCCTATAGACTCAAATACAAGATATTTTTTGACAGAGGTTTTAAGAATTCATTTTCTGATCACTTGAATAGACAAAAAACACTCAAAAATATATAATCTCAAAATAAACCCCACTAGCCGTTCAAAATTTTTTTTACAGTTTCAATCTCGTTATTTTTTTAAGAAATAATCTATACCGTGCTTTTTCAGCAATCATTTTGGATTTGTTAGGTTGTTAAAAATGAGGAATATAAATTTGTCTGACTCGTATAACTCCTTTTGCAAATTCATTTGTTTTTGTTAACTCGTAGACTTTAGCATGAATCTGTACCCAGACCGATTTTCCGGCAACTAGTGACCATTCTATAGATCGAGCCCAATATAAGCAACAGTTCATTATCAACAATACATTTTTCCAATAGCTTAAAATAATATCAGCCAATTTTGCATAAAATAAAAAATAAAAAAATTCCGATGGAACAAAAAGGCATTTAAATGGGGGAATGAGAAAAAAATTCGCGAAAAAATGTACCCAGTGACGGGCAGCCAGTTGCAATAATCATACGGAATTCAAACTTTATTTAATATTTTGAAACTTACTGTTTAAAATTAACTTCAAAGGGTTTTTCTCTAGTTCCATTTAAACAATTTTAATGTTTTTCATCAAAAATTCTCTCGTAAATTGACTCTTGAAATAATTGTTTAATATCATTGTTGTTCTACCAACCAGAGAACGAAATACGCCTACGCGTACTCGCAACCTTTTTTGATTCTAAATAATTAATTTTTCGGAAAGTTTGGCTTCTAAGAAAGGGTGCTCTATTCTAACCGAAGGCCAATTTCACAATAATACAAACAAAATCTTGAAATTAAAAAAAACCCAACGGGTAATTAATTCATTTTTTCTCAACTTATCTCTCGCCTACGCATTCTTATGTCATCAGCATTTTCGAAAAGCTAATGACTATCTGGGAGATCTGGCTCTATTTTAAACTGGAGGCCCAATACTGTAATCATTTAGAGTCCCTTAGAAATTCGTTACGATGTCTTTGAAGGGGTCTTCCACGTGATTTGAGTACTTTTGAAAAAGGCATAGTACAGCAATTTGTAAAAATACTCAAATTACGTCAAAAAAAATCCAGGGTCAACTTCAAACGTTTTTAAGACTTTTTTCTTATTACACCAAAGTACTAATAAAGTCACGTGACGAAATAATTCAAAACTAAGGTTTGAAATATGTCACAGATAAATCCTTATTTCTCAAAAAATAAGATCACGTGACGTGTTTGGAAAGTATTATTATGTTCAAAAATCTCAAATTAGGTGTTTATTGGCCCAAAACATTTTTTCGGGCGTTATTGTCACCATTTGTTTTACTTGTACCAAACCTTATTTCCTAATTTGAAGGTCAGTGGTCGTTTTTACTTGGTGGTATGGAAAAAAAGTTTTAAAACTTCATAAAGAACTTTCACTTTTTTTCAAAAATTGATTCAAGTACTTTTTGAAAAAAAAACAGATACTACTTTTACCAACCTTATTCCTTTGAAATATACGGTCCACGTCGGCTTCATTTTGGGAGTTTATGGTGTAAATAAGAAAAAAATCTTAGAAGTCTTTTTTTTGATCCGCTTAAAGGCTATTTTTGATGATTTAAATTTTTTTTTGCAAAAATTAAGTACTGTAATACAGTAAAAACATTTTCGAAAAAAGACAAACAGTCAATATCCAAACAGTTGATTTTCACTTTTGTAAATTTATTCATACAGGATTTAAGGGCGGTAAATTGCGATTAAGGCCATCGCGCCACGGGATCGCGCAAGGGACACTACGGGGGTAATAAAATTCTCCGTTGGACTGTTAAGTTGGAAGTTGAATGCATACAAACGTTTTCTCGATATTGGCCTAGGGTTTTACTCGTAATCGTCTGGACTCATGACTAGGGGTGGTTGTCTTAAAAAAAACTACCCAAGGTTTAATCTCTCATTTTTAAAAAAATTATCGATTAGAATTTTTAGTTTGAAAAGTTAAAAAAACGAATGAAAGAACTTAACCACGGTCTCCACAATTCGGCTTTTTTTTTGCATCGACATCCAAGCACATAGAGAGAATCGATTGCAAGCAAACCAAAGTTTTTATTACTACGAATAACTGTTTAGAATATCAACTTTTCAATATCTTCAATTTTTTTAGCTACTCATGTAATAATGGACGCGCAGTAGATTCTGCATAAATGTGATTACGAGAATTCTACAGAAATTTCTGATTTCAGAGCTATAAATTAAGCCTATAAGCAATTTCACTAGAGATCGAGAATTTTATCTGATAAAAGAGAAAAAATCGCATTTGTACCGTTCCGTGAGTTAAACTTAGGTTTGTAAAAAATTGTACTTTTGGCCTATATTATAACTATCCTTTACGAGGAAGATAGATTATTTTTCTAGGTTTGGTTACGTACATTGTTACTACTTAACGTACATAATTGTACTTAGACCAAACTAGAAATAATCTATCTTCCTCGTTGCAGGGGGTATCCATGAAGTTTCAAAAAAAATATTCGTGCGGAATTAAGCTACCAAAAAAAAATATTTTTGATGCTTAACAGATTATTTGGCTGTTTTACAAAAATTTCGAAGATTGCCTTCATTGAGTTCCCTCCCTTCTTTGAAATCAACCATGTAGAATTTTTTTTCTGACAAATATTTCTGGCCATTATGTATTTTCGGATTACGTGGATATGGGTACGTTAACATCACTGGAGATAAAAGTATCGACTTAGGTTTTATGCACTTAACGGTTTTGATGTTTAAAGTTTATTTTCTAGAATTTGAATCAATTTTTGACTTTTTCAAGGTTACGAACTACGAGATACAATTACAAAAATTACATGTTCACATATTATCACAAAGAATTGAGTTTTAAAAGGGGGTTATTTTCCCAGCACATTGCTTGAGCACCCACAATCCACTTAGAAAAACTTATTAGTAATTGGCATTAATAATCTGGCTGCCAGGGCGCCAAACGGGGCGGCTGGGCCATCTTACTTGCGGGTCATCACCCGAGTTAAGGGGATGTGGGTGCTTCAAGCATGTGATGGAAAATAACCCCTTGATTAAACATAAACTATCTTTCGTGAGATTGAGTGGACATGTTATTTTTTTCAATGTATATTGTAGGTTCGTTAACCTTGAAAGTGAAAAGTGGGTCAATTTCAGGACAAATATTTTTACATACAATCGTTAAGGCATTAACCTAAACTACTGCTTTTCTCTCCAGTGAATGTATAACGTCATATCCACGTATTCAAAAATTTACACTGGTGGTGCCCCTTATCCGTACCCTCAGCTCGGCCAAAAATTCGTTCGGATGGGGTACATCGTACACGGATAAGGGGATACTTTTTAGGGGTCGGTTTGAAAAAGAGCAAAAAATGTTTTTTTTAATATTTTCTAGTGAATATAACAGGGCTTTATGTAGGCTTTAATGTTTATGTAATTATGTAGGTTTAATGTTTGGAATTAACTATCTGAAGGATATGGGGAATTTTGATTTCTTTCTTTTGTTTAAATAATCAAGATAAAATGTCAAGAAATTTTGAAAGGCGACCTATTACCTTTAAAGAGGAGAACATAATCACTTACAGCGAAGAGAACAGAATGCTCGCTGTCTGAATAATCAAAGTAATATCAATTCGGGGGTTCCTGGTTAATTTTTCACGAGTTTCAATGCCCAATTGTTACTTTTATTCGGCTATTAAACACAACTCATCCGATAACAATTCTTAAGATAGCTCAAAACTTGGCACAATATCTTGTGAGAAATAAAATTAAAAAATGTTCTTGGACCAATTTATTTATCTTTTTCATGAAATTTACTGAAGTTTGTTAATTACTTGTTTTTCTTTTAAAAAATTTTGGTAACATCGCGGATTTCGGACCAATTTTTTAATTCAATTATTCAGCAGTATTTTGACTCGTGCTTTTTAGCCTATCTTAAGGAATTCAATCCGGATGGTCGTAAGCAAAAAGCTGCACTTTAATAAATTTCTCGAGGCTACATCTAGTAAAAAATGACCAGGAGCCCCCCGTATCGATATGGCGGTGGGATATGAGTCGTTGTTGGCAAGTCTCCACAGGATTTTTTGAAAATTATTGAAAATTACAACAGAAATCTGTTCCATTTTCCAAGGTTGACGTGAACCAAGCAAATACAAGTTGTTTTAATATTACTATTGTCCCTGAAAAATCCGTCGATGCCTGCTGCTTTAAATTCAGGAAAATAATAGGATGGGAAGAAGATTATCAGGCCGGATATTTTTGCATCGGTTTTTCAACCAGAAAAACACAACTGAAATAACTGATTTATTCAAAAAAACATTAGAAATTATTATTGTTGTATTGTAAAGTCTATATATTCACTAAATGTTCTTAACCGTTTGGCAAGTTAGACAGTTATTCATTTATTTTTGAAAAAAATATTAGAAATTTAAGAAATCTTGAAAATCTGATTGCTTTTAATTTTTTACCGTACCGATAGGGCGTACGATAAGGGTATGTTTCGGTCAAACTTTCCAAAAATCGTTACGGAATAAGGGTGGTCGGATAGGGTGACCCAGTGTACATAATGCCGAATATAATTTGTCAAAAAAATTATCACAATTCTGATGATGCTAATTTTTTTTGAAATTTCATTCTCAATTCGCCGAAAATTTTTTTTTGAAAATTCCTGGGCTATAGTTAACCCGTGTGAGCACAGAAAAAAAGTTTCCGCCAAAGGCACACGACACCTTTATAAAGGTGACTGTTCAAGCGTGTATACAGAAAGTCAAGGTACGTAAGCGTGTTCAATTTTTTTTTTTTGGATAAGGAAGTTCAACCGATTATTTTGCATCCGAACATTTGATATTTTCTTAGACATTTTGGATTTTTAGTTCTAGAAATTTCTGAATAAGAGCAAGGTGACGCTATACATGATACAACGCTTACAGCTGGTGTTTCACAAATTTTTTGGTACTTGGAATCCCGATTGCGCAGGATCTGACATGTCATCGTTTTTTCTGATTTGATTTAATTATAATCAATCAAAAATTATTTTTAAATAGTTAATAATTTTGATGACAATCAAATTTTGTCATAAAAATGGTTATTTCTCTCTATAAAAGAGTTAATACACTTTTGATATTATTTCTGGGTCGATATACTAATCAGTGGATCTTGATGACATATTTAATGCTCGAATAAATTTTTTAAAATTAAATATTTTCTCTGGAATACTTTTAAAATTGAAATTTTGAAATCACTTTGAAAAAAATTCTGTTCTGTTACCAATTTAATCTTGTTTTGAGTGTCAACCATGGGGCATAGACAATTTCTAAAACTGGTATTTTTCAATTCAATGACGCAATAGTCGATTTAATTTTTTTAGAGGTAAAAGATGGAAAAAATCTCAAAACGCCTCCGTAAAATTGAACAAATTTCAACAAAAAAATAAGTCACTTTTTTGGAATCTTGCAAATTCGTTTATAATGTATTAGAGGACAGACAATTCTACTTTTTTGATTTTATGATTTTTAATTTGGTCCTTAAGGTTTGCTCACAGGGTATGTAATCAGGTCGACATCGATCCAGTTTAAACTCAGCTTGATAGAAAGGCCTGTTTTCAAGTTAATAACTCGACATAAGCGATTAATGTTATATGACTATAGAATAAAAATTTCTATAATTTAATCTATCTGGAGTGTTCACTAGATGTTATTATAGTTTGCACTTGTATTTTACTATTTTTCAACTACAATTTTACTTTTTGATTAGCGAGTAAGCCTAGATTTCGTAATATGAACACAACCTTTTTTCTTTTTGTTCTAGTCTTATTTATTTCTAACTCTTGAAGAAT
The DNA here is from genome assembly GCA_004367855.1 of Oikopleura vanhoeffeni. Taxonomy (NCBI): domain Eukaryota; kingdom Metazoa; phylum Chordata; class Appendicularia; order Copelata; family Oikopleuridae; genus Oikopleura; species Oikopleura vanhoeffeni. Next base: position 79,665 of record SCLH01002261.1, on the reverse strand, counting down.
AAACCAGGAAAGTGAAAATACAATTTTTAATTGACAAATTAAAATATATATTAATGTTCAAACAACCCAGTCTATTTTACTTTTGTCCACTCAAATGCACCGCTCAAGTACAAAACATTCGGAATTTTATTCATTTTAACTATGATTATAGCTACATGTCTTAGGTTTCTTACCTGTTTAGCATGGTGCATTATCATCAGTTTATCTAATTATAAATTCGTTGGTAAAATTTGGTTTTTCTATCTGTTAGCTATTCTAGACGCGCCAATATTGGGCCAACAATTTACGGTTTATATTTAAAATGCCCAGTGGTAAAATGTTTATTTTTTTATGTTAATGGAAAGAGCCGTATCTGTGACGAGTCAAGTCAATGTCTCGTTAAAACTTGGAAACTCACAAAGCCATACTCCTGATTTTCACTTTCTGCCAATTTTGTCTTTTCTTCAAATTAATTTTGAAAACCAAAATGTAATTTTTCTCAAAATCATATATCTTATTGTTCAATTAACATTCATGCAGGACAAACTTATTATTTCTGCTCAATGTACTTTTACATATACATCAAGAGTATTGTTTAATGAACATATTACGGCTAAAAATTTATTTCTTGCTCAAATTTGCTACATTTTGTACTTTCTGTTACAATAATCTTCAAAAACTGTTACAACTCGTTTGATTGGTTTGTCTTTTAGTTATTAAAGCAGAGCTTTGCGATTTTCAACTTGCTTTCACTTATTCATGAATTATTTAGCTGTACATCTGGTTTTTCTATAAGTTAATTTTCCTCAAACCTTTATCAAAGAATTAAAATGTGCGGGTCAAATTAAATGTCGAATATTCATATATGTTTTCCTTTATCAAATTTTATGTTAATCTTATAATTTATAATTCACGGGTTATCAATTGTTTTAAATTTCAGATTTTTTGAAAATCACCTTCAAATACAGTAGTTACTTCTGTTATTAGTTACCTGAACTATTGAAAAAGTACACTATAAACAGATAAAGAACTATAATGAGTGATGCTCGGTGTACTTTATACAGATATTAACTCAATATTTTTCATTAGAATCTTTTTTTTTTTACTTATATTTTTTTTTTTTTTAAAGATGGGTTGTTCAAAGCTTTTAATCTTTGTAAAGTATGTCGTTATTTTTCGACGATTGACAATTACAGAAATAACTCATTAAACAGTACAATATTGGCTTCTTAAGTCGAAAGCGGACCATCCGCCTGCTAAGAGTAGCCTAGTTTTGCGGTTAGTTTTACTTTCGTAATTTCATTGACGGATGATTGCTCGAAAAGCGCTACATATTTGCTATATATTTGTTTTTTTTGTATTAAAAAAAATTTTCAAACAGAAAGCAACTATATAGTGATTGTCGGGGAGGTACTTAACATGATAATTACTTCAATATTTTTCAATTAGAAGACAATCTCTTTTTTTTAACTATATCGTTTATTGTGTATGTGTTAAAAGAAATATTTTCAAAAACATGGCATAAAGTTTTTTCTTTCATTTGTCATGAAAGGATATCGTTTTTGCGATTTTGACATATTTTATATAACATTTTCATTTTTTTCAAATTTGGATTTCTGAGAATTTGAATCGCTGTTTTTAAAAACGGAGACACAAAATGAAAATGTGGACCTCGGGCTCTTGGGCTGTCTTCAGTGTTGTGTACTTTGTTTGGACTTTTTCAAGTTTCTGTCGAAAATTTAGAGTGATGCTTTTTGTGTGAGACCCTTAAATTACGGCGAAAAAACGTTTTTTCGCGATTTGTAGGCTGGAGATTTTTGTAATACCGGGGCCTTGCGCATGTCTTGTGTCAACATCAACTATAATTGATAATCTAGTTTAAAAACTTGGTTGGTGGATTTTAAGAAAAATCATCATAATTTTTAAAAAGGTTTCGTTTCTGATTGTCGGCCAATCAGAGCTCGACAAAAAGTATATAATATGCGACCGCTACCAAGGTCGGCACAATTTGGGAATATCCTTATCCGTGCTGAGGAGGACATTTTTTGGAATTTCTGTTGTCCTGCCAGTCCTGGTCTGGACGGTATCTGTCGTCTTGAGGGGGGGAATTTTAATTTTTCCGTGTTGTCCTTAGAGCCAGGGTTTTTTTGAATAATAACAGTTTATTATATACTAACCATTTTAAGAATTTACTAACATTGGGTGAAATTTAGCCAAATATTGAATTAGGTTGCTGCGGTTAATTAGATTGTTAAAGATTAAATTTTATATTGTTACACTCGGGACAAATGCGTTTTGGCAAAGAAGAAGAGAAATATTATCTACTGTTTCGGGTTTTATTACATGATTTCTAAAATAATAAAATAGAATGAGCACAACACGGTTCTGGTTCGTTGCTCGACAATGATTAGAGGCGCGAACACACCATTTCGTCTTTCGAAGTAGGTTTCTGTCACAGCTCATCAAGACTAAATTTCAGTTGTTTTCGGCGCCCGTCGATCTTTCTTTTGTGGTATCCATTTGTCCAATAGACGACCTAATAAAATTGGACTTTTTAGGTAATAAACGACCTATTTGTAAAAATTTATATTTAAATTAGAAAATTTCGGATTCTATAAAGCATACTTGAATCTAAACCCTCTTCCCGATTCGAGGAGTGTTTTCGAGGTCGAGACAAAGTTTTGTCAAATCGAACATTTTTAAATAAAGGGTCGCTGGTGGGCGATACCATTTTCGAAAAAAAAATTGGAATAAAGCGGTTTGTTTATTTTTGCTATTTGATTTTTCATTACATTTCATCTGTTTTCACGAATTGATGAGCTGCTAAAAATTTTTATTCGCAGAATTTTTGGGTTGCCTTTTTATTTTTTGGAAAAGTCCGGAGTCGCATTTCGCCGTGTCTCGTTTATATTTATTTTTATTATAAATGGATTTCCCTTTCTAGGCAAAAACAAAAGAAAATTTTGATTCTTATTGAATCGTCCCCTTTTTTCAAATCTGTTGACGTCAAAAAAATTTTTGTATAACCAAAATAATTCTTTCGTGTTTGTTTAAAAAAAATTTGCGGAAATTAACTTACACGTTTTTATAGCGTTAATTTCTTGCAAATCAAGTCTAAGCGACCAGGCTTGTGCAATCAAGCTAAATTCAAAGTTTTGAGGCAGGGTTATTATTAATCGCTGAGTTGCAGATATTTTTTCTTGAATTCTTCAAAAACACTATCTGTTTCAAACAGTAAGCCGACAAATTCATTTTTAAGTAAACTTTTATAACTTTATTCGAGTTTTATTTTTTCTTTTATTTTCAATTTGGATGTTTTTTTTAATTAATTGTATTTTTTCTATTTAAAATTTAACATTTTCCGCGTTTCAGCGTCTCTATTATTGTAAGTTTAGAAATTTGTCTTAAAAGCCGATCTATACAGTCACTTGTGGACCTAGGAAAAGTTTCTGTGCTGAGCGTCTGCTACTAATAAGTAGTTTGGTTTACTTTAAAAAGCATCACTACTTGGTATGATAGTAGGAAATTCGCCGCAAGAGTACGTCTTAGATAGAAGCGTAGAATCAGGTAAGACTCTGGTGTATTAAAACACGGATTACTATAATCACCAAAGATTTATACAAAAACAATAATTAATAGATGGTTTACAAAATTCATTTTTTTAAAAAAAATATACTCTTTTGAATTCATATTTTTTCAAAATTTAATTTTAATGTCTCTTTTTCCAAAATTATTTAAAAATAAAACTCTCTTCAGTGCCTCTTTTCTTTTGGTACCAAGTTTGACACTCAGGACAATCGTTTTGGCAAAACAAGAGATATATTATTTTCGGTTATTTTTACTATTCTCTAAAATAAATAAAATAAGATAGCAACAAACGGTTATTGTCCGTTGCTCAGACAATGATTAGCGGCGCGAAAACACCAAATTTCGTCTTTCAGCGAGATACGGTATTCTGTCACAATATTTTTAACTTAAGATTAATATGTTAAAAGTATGACCCCAGATGACTTAATCCCATAAGGGGCAGGGTTAAAAGTCAGCAAAACAACAAACTGAGTACTGAACATATTATGAAAACTATTTATTTAGATTTAACTAGCGTTACCCACCGATGGAGCCGATAAAAAGCTTGCGAAATGTTGCATGGTTCCTTTTTTGGCCAACCTTAGCACCTCTGATGATCGAAAAATAATTTCGATAATTTTAACCCCTAACACCAAATATTTCCCCGAAATCAGGACACCTACTGTAGAACTCATTGCCAATATCAGCGCAGAGACATGCAACTAGAGGTAAAGGGAATATACAAATGAAATATGCGTTTCCGATTTATTTCTCGTGAAAAAGCAGAAAAATAATTTCTGAAAATTTTGAAAAATTCGTTATTTTTTCTTAATTTTCGAATTCAAGACTTGATAACCTATTGTAAACTACATGCCAATACGCGCGCAGGGCCGCACAGCTGTTTTAAAATAAATTTTTATAAAATTTGGAAACCATAGAAAAAGTGCTTTAGCAAAAAAGTATCAGTCTACAAGAAAATATTTTCTCAGTCATATTTCGATCTTGATATTTTAAAAATTGCAGTCAGTCACGTTGACCAAAATAGAGGCAAGAGATATACCAAATCGAAATATGCGTTTCGATGGTATTTCTCGCGAAAAACAGAAAAATATTTCCTGAAAATTTCGAATAAATTCGTCATTTTTTTTCAAAATTTAAGATATTTTATACTACTGAAAATCATGTCAATATCGCGCGCAGGGCCGCACAGCTTTTTTTATTGGGATTTTTCATTAAAATGAACATACAAAAAGTGCGATAGCGAAAAGTATCAGTTATTTACTTCATAAGAAAAAATCTTCATCATCATTTGTGCTTTTTTTAATTTTTTGCTTGAAAATAACCCAAATCGGCGGGCTTATAAAGGGGGATAATTTACTTTCTATATTCAATTTTGTTGAAAAATCGAGCCCAAATCGGCCGAAGCGCAAAGGAGGATATTTTATTTCTTATTTTAATTTGTTGAAAATGAGCCCAAAATCGGCCGGAGGCAATAACATGTTTTTATTTTGTATCTATTTTTTGTTGAGAAATGAGCCACAAATCGGCCGAGGCCAGTAAATGGGATATTATTTCTTTTTTATTAATTTTTATTAAAAAGAACCTCAAATCGCCGAGCCGATAAAGGGGATTTTTGATTTTTATCTTTTTTGTTGAAATATGAGCCAAATGCCAGGATTTTATATTTTTTAAATGAACGAATTATGGAGGGATATTTGAGATTTTCAAATTTTTATTTTTTGAAGAAAGGAGTTCTCAAATCCCGAAAATAGATTTCATTTTTTTGAGTAATGATTTCCAAATATCAAATTTTATTCCAAAATTTACATTTGGCGAATTTGATTAAAAATCTAAAAATTTTTATATTGAAATGGGCCGAATTTGAAGAAAAGTTTCAAAAAATTGAACAAAATAACTAAATTTTAAAAATTATGAAAATTAGCTATAATTTAGATTTTTCAAAATTAGATTATTTCAATTTGAAATTTTTCCCATTTAATTAATTTTTGTTTCTTCAAATTAACCAAATATTTGAAATATAAATTGGTCTTTTTTAAAAATTTCGAAATTTGGAATATGAATGTCCCATTTTTGTTTGAAATTGAATTTTTTAAAGATTGTAAATTTTCTTTGGCCATTAGGCGCAATTTTTTCGCAAAATTTGAAAGTGCTCCTTTCAATATTCTTACTTTTGTTCGATATGTTTAATTTCAAACTGTTATTTCAAATAAAATTTTTTGAAATAAACTTTCCTGATTTGGCTTTCTTCTGATTCAGGACAGTGGACAGTACGGACAGGACAGTATTGTCCCCCTGCGCTACCCCTTTAAGACGATTAAGTTCGGACTTTTAATTTTTGAATTCGAAACATTCAAAAATTTCTTAATTTCCCGCATTTTTGTCAAAGATGTTTTCTGTTATTGTATTAAATCATGTGGAAAAAATGAGGAATAGTCCACTTACTATTTTTCTAGATGCCTAATTTTTACCACTTTTTTTGAAAATCATAAAAAAATTTTTTCTTCATATTTTGTCGACTTTTTTTATTAAATTTGATGAATTTCCCGCAAAATCAAGTCCAAATTTTTATTAATGATTTTTTGAGTTCTATAAAAATCAGGCTTGAATCACTAATAAATTTCTGTTGTCTATTTGATTTTTTGCATTTTAACTGATGGAAAGTCGCGCAATATCATTTTCTAACTATTGATGAAATTACAACACTTGTTTTTACACCGTTTTTTATTCGATAATTATAAAATTTTATTTAGAAAGATTTGAAGGTCAAAATTTTTTAAGAATGCGTCCCAGAAGACTAGTCACCCCACTGGTTTTTGCCGATAGTGCTTTCAGTCCTGAGTTGATGTACTGTTTTTCTCTAGTTTTGCGCGATTTTCATGGAAAAAACTTTCTCATATTCAAGAAATGTTTTAAATGTGCAGAATAATTTACCCTTTTTAGCGGATAACACCCGAAAATGTCTGAAGTTTACAAATTTTCGTTTAAAAACATCTCACTCGGGGTAGATTGGAAATGGAGTACAACGAAAAAGTGTTTTTTTTTTTGTATTTCACAGACTCAGTTCTCTTAAGAATTCAAAATATCAAACGCTTGCAAAATATCATCTTTTTTTATTGCTTACATTTTTTATGTCGATTTAATTTTACGCTTCTAAGAGGTGAAATAGTAGCGCAAAAATTAACTGTCAGACTTAAAGGGGTTGTGGGTGTAGAATTTTAGAATTGCTGGAGAAAATTGCCCACTTCTCCAGCTGGCTGGAGGGTCGATAACGGGTGATAGGAATAAATAAGAAAAAAAATACTGGAGATTAAAACCTTTTTTGTAATTGCAAGTTAAATTTTTTGTTCAGGGCAAGGATGAGTTACTGGTGCCGCATTTTAGAAAACTGATAATATATGTACTTCTATTCACAAAATTCGATAAACTCGATCAAATTTTGTTCAATTGAATCAGACAAAAAATGTTTCCACAGTATGACGTTTTCAAGTGCACTGCGTTTCGCCCGTTGAAAAAAGTTTCTCTATTGGTTCTTTAGCAGTCAAAAGCATTGGCAAGGTCATACAAATTCGATTATACTAGGTTCAAGTTAGCTTTACATTAAACAAACAAACATGTTTGCAAAGTTAATGGTTATTGCCAAAACTGGTCTTTCGACCGTTGAAAAAAATATCTGTCGTTTTTATAAGTAAAAATAGGTTCATTTGATATAATTTCAGGTGGGAAAATAGATAAAAACGCAATGCCGAGTGCGTGGGTGGGAATATTTGAGTCGCGCTTATCCAATCAGAGCGTATTATATTTTCAGATTTGTTTTTCTTTCGCTACAATTCAAGATAATTAACAAAATTTTTTCAATACTTGCGGAAGTTAGGTAATTTCACTATTGCTATCCTGTTTCTCACAGAGTACTGACATGTTCTGCTTTTTTTCGGGTGTTCTATCTTAAGGGAGTTGCCATACACTCGGCAGACTGAAGTCAATTAATACGAATTATAAGTCGGTTAATTTTTGTACTATGCTTATTATCGTTAGCTAAACCGGTATAACATCGTTCAAGCCTATTAAATCATTTTTTATCTATTGAACCCTCCGAGGCATAGAGCCTTTTGAAAGCTCAAGTTATATTTTCAGATTGTTTTCTTTCGTACAATTCAAGAATATAACAACATTTCTCGTCAATCCTTGCTTATTTACACCACAACCTCTTTATGCACCTCCTCCCCGCCCCCTCTTAGGAATATATGAACATATCCCTTTAACATACAGGGGGGCTGTAAAGGGGGGGGGCAAAAAATTCGGCGATATTGGCCATTCGGCGATATTGGCAACTTTCGGCGTATGGAACAAAATATTTTTTCGGTCAAAATAAAACGCGCAGGCGTTGGAATGACGTCATATTTCAAACAATTTTTCATTTTATAAGGAGTTTCACGATAGGTTGAATGACGTGAATCACAAATGCGTAGAATTTAATACTCCATCAACGCGATCAAATAAAAGTGATTGAAGTAGATTTGGGAAATCAATCCTGGAAGTGACGTCATTCATGACGTCACAAGTAATTTGAGATAATAATTCAAAAAATTCGGCGATATTGGCCACTTTCGGCGATGGGAACAGGAATTATTTTAGGCTAAAATCGTGATATTTGCGTAGGGTAATTCGGCGATTTCACACATTCGGCGAATTGCCGGCGATATTGCCCCCTGTAATGTGTTAAAGGGATTATATGTCAGCATTTGGTGATTTGATGCAACAATTTAATTCATATTATTACGGTACTCCTGGGCTTTTTTTTGCATTTTTTGCAGATTTGGTACTTGGTTATTTTTGTGTGCATGAATTAACAGAATAATAACACCAAGTACTCAACCTGAACAGTGTCATAAAAGGCCGGCAACTGTTAAAGCTGCCCGACTGCAAACTGGAGGCCTTGATTCAAAGATGAGAATCGTGGATTAGTATTGGCTGAGTTAAACTATTTTTTCCTTTAGCATAATCTGAGATTTTAACTTACGTGTCCGGTGGACTTTGGACGTCAGAGACCTAAAAATCGTTGTGATTTCATTGTCATACATTGATCCTTGGCGGTTATTGACCAATCAATTCACGCGATATGTTTAAGGTCACCTCTGACGTCAAAGTTCTAACGGGACCGTAAGTATAATTTAGGATATGATATGCTGCATATTTGGAAAGGTATTCATTAGGTGTTTTAACTTTCGCGTTATGCTTGAACTTATTTCGAACTCTTATTGGTCAAATAGTGATATCCGTTGCTTCCATTGATCCTAACGCGGTCGAACGGCATAAGTAGGCTACTAGCCTGGCCTAGAGATCCCATATTTATAACATTGTCAGCTTAATAAGCTGATTTGCATTCGTTAAAATTAAAGCCAATATTGAATCGGACCTTCCAGTTTGCAGTCGGGGTGAATATCAATAGAACATTTAAATTATTTAAGGCATTTTAGGATTATTAAGAGCAATTTCAAAACTCAAATAATGGGTATCCGATGTTTTAAGCTATCTTGTAGAGAATTTTTCTTTGGTCATTTATGACGCTAGGATTTTTTCGTTTATTTCAATTCGTCATATGAAAAAAGGGTCCAGGTCCTCTCGTTTAGCAAGATCTGTGTTTGACCATAAGGGGCGTCGGACATTAAGGTGTCGACCAATGAGGACTTTAGTAATCAGATCAAACTCGAACAGCGAACGGAGGGCCCAGAGGATTCCATTTTCAGGTAGTACTGATGCAAGTATATTTTCGGATTTCCTTGGATATTTTGACTTATTTTGACTTCTTAATTTTCTACATGATTTATATCTCATCGAGATTGAGAACCCTCTTTAAAAGTATTTGGTGTTATTTGAAAAATCGAAATTGCCTAAATTATATTTTTGTTTCATTCCATTTTCTTGAACCTTGTTTTATTAAACCATGACTCGTAGTGTAAAATGAGTTTGGTCCTTAAAAAAATAATATGACTGGCTTTTAAAAAGAAGCATGCCGAAATTCAAATTTCCAGAGAAAACTGAAAAATTATCGATTATGATCCATACAGACAATAGCAGGAGAGATTTTATTCGAAGACACTCCTTTAGAAGTTCTAGAAAACAGAAAGATGGAAGGTATTCAGTTTTTCACAAAGTTAGATTTTTAACTTGACAGATATTCCCTGAAATTAGAAAAAAATAGTGTTTTAGCTGTAGCGTTTAAAATAATATTTTTCAAAAAAGTTACTCGTAGGGGACTTTAGACATGATCTGTACTCAGAATCTTGCCAATATAAGCAAGTTTCTTATCACATACATTTTTTCAATAGCTTAAATAAATATTCAGGGCCAATGCTATTTACAATTAAAAAAACAAAAAAAAATTAAACGATTAAAAGGCATTTTTGATGATAAGAAAACAAAGTTGCGAAATTACCTCCAGTTACACACAAAGTGCAATAATAAGAATCTTTATAAGTGAAATACCTTAATTTATATTTTTGAAACTCCTCATATAAACTTCAAATGAATTCTTCTATCGCTCTGTCTAAAATACTTATATGTTTTTTACAGATTCTTTAGGTTAAAATTGACTCTTAAATTGTCGTGGATATTTATTTTTCGGTGTGGATAAGAAGATTTGCTCTCACTTCTGCGCCATCGGCATTCTTATCTAATCATTCATTTTCGGAAGTTATGACTTCTAGAAAATGGCTCTATTTACCGGAGACCATACTATATGGCAATAAGTCTTAGAATTGCTTACGATTATTTGAAGGGGGGCTTCCACGTGATTTGAGTACTTTAAAAAAAGGCATGTAGTACCAATATACCAGTAATTTAAAAAGTATCAAATTTACGTCAATAAAATTCAGGGTCAACTTCAAAGTTTTTAAGGTTTTTCTCATTACACCAAAGCCGAATAAAATCAAGTGACGATAATCCAAAAAATAGAGGTTTGAAATATTTCATAAAATAATCCTTATTTCCTGAAAAATAAGATCACGTGCTTATTTTTGGAAAATATCATTATGTTTCAAAAACTTCTTAAAATTAGGTGATTATTTAGCCCACAAATTTTTTTCGGCTTTTTTGAAGTCTATTTTATGTACTGAACCAAACCTTATTGCTAATTTGAGGTCACGTGATCGTTCTTTTGGACTTTGGATGTAATTGAAAAGTCTTAAAAAAACTCTTGAAAAGAACATCTTCATTATGTTCAAAAGTTGCTTTAAGACCTTTTTTTGAAAAAAAAAACGGTTATTTTGACCACTTTATTTCATTGATATACGGTCACGTGATCATTCTTTGGGCTTTGGTGTATGGAAAAAAGAGTCTTTAGAATTTTTTCTCGATAACGATGAAGTTTTTTATTTGGTGATTAAAATTTTTGCAATAATAAGTGCTGTAATACAGTAAAAAATTTCAAAAAACGCACAAACGTCATTTGTCTTAAAGTTAATCGAAAGTCTATAACTGATCTTTCATTAATTGTACAGGTCGGAAATGCGATTAAATGGTGAATGGTCACGTACTTGCCGGAAATCGAGTCTACGAGTTAAATAATAAAAACTAACTTTGGTTGCTAGCCACCACTTTGCAATGCTACGAGTTAACTCTTGAACATTCGTTAATCCATACATCCCTGTACTCGCCCAGCCACAAAATTAGCTTGACTTTGAGTGCTTATACTGTGATAACTGCAAATCCGATTTTTTATTTAAATAAAATAGTCCGTACAAATAGGGAGAGAGTGAAAAGGGGCAATGACAATTCAATCCTTTTTTTTGGCACAAACGTCCATTTTATTTACAATACGGGTTTGGGTAACCCGGTCTAGCGTACAAAACATGAGTCAAGACAAATGAATAGTCGTGAGACGTCCACACAGAAACTGGAACACATGAGTCATGTCACATGACTCATGTGACATGACCCGTAATGCAGATAAAATTTTTGCTTAACTCGTTGCTAGGGTGTTACGCGTTGGATATAAGCCAAGATGAAGGTCTGGAATTTTGAGTAACACAATCATGTTCCTTAGTTAATTTGAAGCAAAAATGGGTTTATGGCATTTCGAAATTTTAACTCCCAGGTGTCTAAAATGACCAAAATAGAAACAGGACATTAATTTCATCAGATATACAAATAAAACAAATCAATTTTTTGAATGGTCTTACTATTTATACACAGGAAATGTTTCTGATTAATAACGGAAGTTCAAGTCTACTTTTTTTTTCTGAACAAAATCTAATTTTTTAAAAGTCGTGCATAACTTATAAGTGTATGCAGCATAACCGAAAGTTTGCCCGTTCGCTCTCTAGTTATAAGCTTGATTTAAAAAAGTGATCGCTAGCGACCATAATGTAATTAGGGGTCCAGAAATTGTTGGCCATGCTACGAGTTAATTTTTTAATCAAAACCTAAAAATAATATTTAGGTCGCTATATCAGCAGTTATTTTCATCCTCGGCGTAAAAAAGAAAAGGAAGAAGAAATCATTCATACGTCAAACAAGCAATCAACGGAAGCAGAATTACTTAGAAAAAATTGTAAAAATTATTTTGCTCAGAAAGAAGATTATAAGACATTGTTAAAATTTAAACAGCGGTTTGCTCCGGCACCTAAAAGGTAGTCTGAAATGGAGCTTCATCGAATATTCGTCAAAATCCAAATAGCTCACTAGAAACGAACGGTTTTTCTTGGCATTTTTTTTGCAAAGTTATCGGATTCACCGGTTTATCAAAATTTACCGGTGAAGTACAGCCTATTTCAATTTATTGAATGTACCAAAATATTAGCAATCATCGGTTTATTACCTTTGAGTATGTTCAACCCATTTAAATATCAGTTCCAATACCGGAAGCTGTCTTTACCGGTAAATTTTTATCAAGAAATTTATCTAAAAAAACCCCTCTGGTTTCAAGTCAACTAATTGGAGTATTGTTACCGGCATCTTAACTCCAATGAAAACCCGCAAACTAACAGGTCCCTTTTTTCGCCTTGAAAAAAATTGCAAAAGCAAAAAGAAAATTATTTTTTAAATGACCAGAATAAATTCTCTAGAAGCTGCACTCAAAAAATCGGTACTCATTTTGAATTTTTGAAATTTCTTATACAAGTATCAAATCGCAGCTAGTATCAAATCGTCTTATCTCATAAAGAATTTATCGAAAATGTCCAACGAATTTTAAACTATTGATAATTGAACTTTCAGAAGCAGTTCAACTCCTGGTTTATCTCGAATGCCCACAAGTGGAATGTTCAAATTTGCTCGCCAATCCGATATACAATCCATTGTTTGTCAGAGTGAACGAATCCATTCAGAAAACTTGTTGAAACGAAAAAGGCGTGGATTTAAAATACCATATCCTTTTCTCAATTGGACTCTTTTGTGGTTTCGTGTGTAGTATTGTTTTTTATCTTTCAGTGTGGTTAATGTCTTCAAAATAGGCGCGATGGAGTGGTATTACTACACACGAGATCAGAAAATACTTCGGTTGGATTAAAGATATCAGTAATTTTGTTAAAATTTATTCTAGAAAACATATATCTATTACATATAGTTTTTCTTTATTGTTTATTAATTTCGACGTTTTAAGTCATCTTTCAGTACAGTATATACAGTATATAGTACAGTATAATCAAATAATAAATAAATATGAAAAACATCTACGATACATGTTCTAGAGAATTTAATAAATTCTAACAACAAGATTAAGGGGTTGGTGTAACACCACTGGTGTTAGTGGGACTTCAGAGGCTTCGTACGGTCAGACAAATTCAGACTGGACATTTTGGAAACATAAATTAGAAAGATCTATCTTTGATCTCACGATTCCATTTAACAGTTTATATCGGAAAGTTTTGAGATTTGATGAGAATCTAGAAAATTGTCTGAATTTTAGTGACATCGGTTCTGTTTCGTTTTGCTCAGGTCAGAATTTGCCTGAATGGGCCAAAAGGTGTGTTTTGACGTTTTGATACAAGGCTTTTTCTGTGGAAATAGCCAAGAAACGTCATTTCGGGAATTTAACAGCCCCTAAGGAGTGGCGTAGCATCGAATTGGTCGTACTTTTGAATTTCGCCCTGGATTGGCCTGTAATCGACAAAAAAAGTGCGCGAAATGGACAATTTTAAATAAAGTAATTATATTAGAGAAATTTAATTCACCAAAAGATTCCTTGGGTTGGTTTGCTGGAAACGATATTAGCCAACTATGGTCTGATTTTATACACACACAGTGCTAAGATAATATATTTCAAGGAAAACTTTAATTTTTTCTAAATCCGCTGTGGTCAAATCAGACCATAGTTGTATATAGTTTCAGAATTCTACCCAAGGAATCTTTTGGGTGACATTAAATTTTCTAATTATACTTTGTTTTTCAAATTCTCTTTTCGCGCACTTTTTTGTCGATTTACCAGCCAATCAGCGATATTTCAAAAAGTAGACGACCGATCATGTTCATCACCCTAGGCTTGTCATTCGAAAATGACGTTTTTTGCTTTCCACAAAAAAAGCTTTTATCAACGTCGAAAAACACCCTTTTTTGGCACATTCAACTAGATTGCTGACTCCTGAGGCAAAAATCGAAAAAACAGAACCGATTCACTAAAATTCAGACAATTTTCCGGATTCTCACCTAATTTGAAGACTTTCCGATATAAGCTCTAGGATCCTTGTTTCTTTTAAAAAAGCTGAGGGATTCGTCTTTAACCGCGGCTAACCACATGGTTAGTGTGAGTGGTACTAAACTGTCAAATGGAATCGCGAGATCAAAGATAGATCGTCCTAATTTGTGTTTCAGAAATGTCCAGTCTGCATTTGTCTAACCGTACGAAGCCTCTGAAATCCCAAAAATCACTAACACCACCCCCTTAAACAAAATGGGCAACCTTTCAAATTTTTACCACTTCAATTTTAACAAAATTACGTTTGACAAAGTGGGCTATTACAACCAACTTATGAAAGGTTGCCCATTTTGTTTAATCTTGTTGTTAGGATTTATTAAATTCTCTAGAACATGTATCGCAGATGTTTTTCATATTTATTTATCATTTGATTATATACTGTACTGAAAGATGACTTAACCCGTGTGAGCACAGCACCTTTATAAAGGTGTTTGCATATTTAAAATCATCTAAAATATGCAAAAAAAACATCGTAGAATTGTCTCCTTCGAATACATTATAAAGAATTTTGCAAGGATGTCAAAAAAATGACTTATTTTTTTTTTGGAAATTTTACAGAGGGTTGATTTTTTGCGATTTTTTTCCAATATTTTACCTCTAAAAAAATTAAATGCGACCTATCGCGTCAATTGAAATTTGAAAATAGCCAGTTTTTAGGAAAGTGTTTTGTCCATGGTTGACACTCAAAATAAAGATTAATTGATATACACTGTATACTATACAGGAACAAATATTTTTTTTCAGAAGTGATATTTCAAAATTTTCGATTTTAAGTATTTCACAAAAATATTTTAATTATTAAAAAATTAATTCGAGCAATTAAATATTGTCCACAGAGTCACTTGATTAGTATATCGACCCAGAAATAATATCAGAAGTGTACTAATCTGCTTTTATAGGGGAAATTAACTATTTTTTATGAAAAATTGTGATTTTTTTCATCAAAATTTTAAACCTATTTAAAAATAATTTTTGATTGATTATATATACACCACATACTCAAACGTCCTGACAACAAACGTTCTGACAGTTTCTCAAACGTCCTGACAGTTTCTCAAACGTCCTGACA
>SCLH01002261.1:11095-31047 GCA_004367855.1 Oikopleura vanhoeffeni | reverse complement strand
ACGCGCAAAAGTCGTGGAACTGGCAGACGGAGATGGTTCTCGAAGCCGATTCTAGGTAGCGAGATCGCAAGCTCAGATCAAAAATGACAATATCGCAACAGCAATGCAGTCCTCAAAGGATATATTATTTAAAACATAGTATCTAACGCTTTCGAATTTAATTTTATTCATTTTCAAAAGATGTGAATTTTTTTTAAAAGTTTCAGTTTACACTGAAACACAGCAGATTATACTAGAGTTTGTTCATAGATATTGAGAGCAGAAAGTTCGAGAATGTTGTTGCATGGCAACGCAAGAATCACGCAGTGCATCGTACCGCTGCCCGCAAAATCTCCCAAAACAGGCACAACAAAGACCGTGTGAACACGTGTTGCAAAAAGATGCTGTTGGGAAGCGCGAGAAGATCGCAGAAACGGGCTAACGAGAAAGTTCTCGAAGCCAAACAAACAAGGGTCAGTACGATCGCAGCTCGGATCAAAAGAGATTCAATGCAGTTGGGTGGAACTGTAGCTCGATCGCTACCCCTGCGAGAGGTAAGGATGTAGCCTTTACTCATACTCGAAAATGCTGAAACATCATTTCGAACTGGAGAACGTTTAAGTTGAAAACCGTTGGTGAGTTTTGAATTGGATGGGCGAGACGTTTTGTGTTTTTCGACGTCAAAACTCAACAAGATTTGGAAATCTCCGAGAAAATTTCACATTGCCAGATGTTGGTAGAAGCTTTGATGCAGACAGCAACAAGGATCGGATATATCGATGCAGGCAACGTGCGTCACGTTGAAAATGCAGACCAAATTTGTTGCAAACAGAATTTGTATATTCGTAATACCGAAACTAGCTCGATTACCGAAAGTTTTTGTAACAGGAGATGAACAGCGAGAGGCACGTTCTGGATCCCATTGTTAATATGCGAATCGGAAGGTCTCTGAGTCAGGAGAGCTAAGAAGTTACTCGAGGTGCGGTACCATGGATTAAACCGAGAGCCAGAAGGACTGTTCAAATTCGATATAGAAAAAACGATTGGTTCGAGAGAGAAATTTGTTCACGTGGAAATTGTCATTTGACAACGAGTGAAACGTTTTAATCGGGACAATAGATGCCAGTGGTTTGAAACTGTTTATCTAATCTTAGGGTCGTTCCTACAAACAACGAGCTTCGTTGTTTTGCAGCGTCCGATTCGAAAGATGAGCGAAAACGATTCAAATGCAGAAAACTGCATTTAACAACAACCCATTTTTTTTACGCTGAGATTCACTCCTAACGTGGACTCAAGCGTCATGTCCGCCGTGTCTACGGTATGACAAGCATATCGTGTTGATACTGTTTGAAAGGCACGGCGAGAATGGGTAGATGCAGGCCTGGACATCGGACAGACGATTTAGTCAATCGAATGATTTTGTGGAGGAAGGATGTTATCAACAACATTTTGCTGCAGACCATTGGTGTCGAGGATGAAGCTGAAATAGAAGTGATTGGTTGAGAAAATTCTTATGTGTCTGCTTAGATAGTTCAGTACTTGGGTATTTGATTAACAATTGTAAAAAATAAGGATTCGCTTAGGGATACGCTCAGGATAGTAAGTAATCTTCGATTCAAACTGCTGTTTAATTTAACAGAGTTAGGATGATAACTCAAAGTTTCTGTCTTTTTGTTCAGAAAATCTTTTGAAAAAGTTCATTAAGAGATATGAAGAGCTTTAGAGACAAAAATTCTTGAAATTTTTTGGTTTTATGGGGGACGGATAGCACGCATAGTTCCGAACACAAGTAAGAAGTGGCATGACAAGAGTAATCGCTGCTGCACGCGAACGGACTGGTAGGTTAAGCCTCGCTAGATTCTTAAGATCAGCTGTTGCAAGCCAATTATGATGTCTATTATTGGCAATTCAACTCTAACAACTAGTATGTCGCGCGAGGATAACCCGGCATACGAGGAAGTAGACGCCGGTCGAGTGAAGTCGACAGAATATATTTAAGGTAAACTGTTTTGAGATAACTGAAAACATAGTTGTATCATGTAAACTAAAGTGTGCCATGGACTTAGTTATTCGCAGGAAGATTGCATTGATTGTACTCAAGCGGATGAACGAAGTCTTAACAAGCAACGAAAACCGGATGGCCGCAATACAGTAACGGGTATCAAATCAGGAGCATTCGAAGGCTTACAGAGTGAGTCATAACACTGTGTACAAACCAAGGGGTACGTAATATTATCAAACGTGGAGTACTGCAAAGTATAACTAGGTGGATTTATTTTATATTTTTATTTGCTCTACAATTCTAAACAGGATATCATGGCAAAAAGTTAGCGAACTCTTGGTTTGTTCTTCCCAAATTACCGTATGCTTGTGCTTATTACACCTTGACGCAGTATGCGTCATATTGTAACAGCCCGCCAGCACTAATTATAACGGTAAATAACAATAGTATGCGGATTTATAATCGGTTGGTTCTATGTTCGGACCAACAGCAGTTATCGGTAATCGTTAATCTGGCGAGTCGGAACTTCTGTTGAGCAGGATACCCTTAAAATGATAAATTTTGTTCGCTTTTTTGGGTAGAAGGCAATAACCTAATAATTTACACATATTTAATACGAGGAAAACGCGTATTCTTAAAGGTTAATATAAATCTTATGGCCTCGTCCCCCCAATTTGTATTACGTTCGAAAAAAGTCCGCAGACATTAAATTTCAAAATCGGACATAAAAATGATATTATCGCTAAAAAACTAAATTTTTTGGTTTTGCGGAACCATCATGATTAGACCAAAATGTTGAACCGCTTTTCGTTGTAAAAGTACAGTTCGCCAAACCTTTTTTTTTAATAATTGCAAATTTTTACCGGTATTTTGATTACTACATTGGAAAGCCATGTTGCGCGCTGATAAAAGTTTGTACCGTTTTTCGTAAGGACAGCGGCAAAACCCCTTTATTGAAAATTGACTGCGTTACCTTTATTTTGAGGGTACAGCGGAAACCACGATTAAATTTTCTAAAATGCCGTTTGTTGGTGGTACCAGCGGACAACCAACTTGATCTAGAAATTGACCGGTTTTTGGTGAGGGTACAACGACAACCCTTGCAGGTATTGAAACCGGACCGTTGATTTGTTTGGTACAGCGTAAAACCCGCATTTGAAAATTTTCAAATTACGTTTTTTTGATTGGGTTGCAGCGGGGAATAAACCACTAAAAATGTGAACATTGCCGTTTTATGTAGTACAGCGGTAAAAACCCTTTTCTTTGATTTCAAGATGATGTCGGTTTAATGTTTAATCGGCTTTTGGGGTCAAAATTTTCTTCAGATGATTATCGTGTATTCCAATTTGAATTATAGTCTGTGAAATTTCTTTCAAAATGTTTGGTTTTTATCGTTATGCGGTAAAAAGTGCTTTCAATTTTAACATTTCGTTGAGTTTTAGGCATAACAAGCCAAAATTGAATTGTTGTAAAATTTTTTTGCCTACCTGCATCAGAACAATCAAATTGAACACTTTTCAAATGAAGCAAAAAATGCATACTGCCCTGAAATGTCATTTGAAAGCGAAAATAATTATTCGTTATTTTTTTAAACTGCCTTCACTAAATATGCATCAGATTGTTGGTTTTCTAACGTTACGTAATATCCACCGGCTTTCGGCCGTGGTATTCAATTTTTATACTAGGCAACGGTCGGCTTCTAGTTACCTAGTGTTGTCGTTAGAAACCCTAAGTTTTTGTACCTTGGTGCAATTTACCTCTAGGGTTTTTTTGTTGTTTATTGTTTGCTATAACTTTAAAAAGAAATGAATGTTTGTTTAATTACCGTTAAAAATAATATTTCTCTCAACAAAATTAAATGCACGAAGTTATAGTTGAGTGACACTTCTGGCTTACCACTGTTACAACCAAGGGGTCGTAATATTATGTTAACGTGAGTACTGCAAAGTGATAACACGTGATTTAATTGTATGGTTTTATTTCTCTACATTCTAAAACAGGATGAAAAATTGATGGCAAAAGTAGGCGAAACTCTGTTTTGTTCGCCCCAAATTACCGTTATGATTTGTGCTTTAAAACACCTTGACGCAGAATGCCGTCATATTGGTAACAACACCTCCGTTTGATCCCTATTGCTGACGTATGCGGACCAATTATAAGCCCGGTCCATTCACGAAGGTGAAGGAGAATAAAATTTATGCTTCCCACGCCATTGTGATTCGCCTGTTTTTTTTTTTCTCTGCGGTTGGCCTAATTTCACTCAATCATTAAAGTCTAGAAGAGTTTTATCTTTTGACTAATCCATTTACTCCACTTGTCAGTCACTAGTGATGGATGAATAAATTGAAAGTGGTTTCTGGATTCGGAAAGTCAAATTTCTAGATCTTGAAATAAAAATTTTCAACATGTTTCGCCTATTGATGATAAAATGAAGAATTGTGACTTGATTTTGATACGGAAAATGGACCCTCAATTACAAAAATTTATCAAAACCACTTTGAATGACATGTAGAAATAAAAATCTACAACAGATGATAGTTATCAAGGTTGACTGGTGACGTCGGTGACAACTATCAAAAAAATCCTGCTTGAAAGAAATGAACCTTCGACTTCTAAGGCAATAAAAAAAGAATCAAATCACAAAGGATCAAAAAAAACGAATTAGTTGTAAGACTACCTCGGGTTACACTACTTCGGATAGACTTACCTTGCGGGGGACATAAAAATACAAATGTTGAGGTTAGTTAGTGTTTGAGAAAGTTTAATTGCATGCCATAACAGTTAAAATAAAAATTTATTGGTTTGCTAGGGACAGATATTTTGTTTGAAAATGAAATTTCCAAAATTTTCCAATTTGAGTATTCCATGGAAAAATTTATGTAATTGATAAAAATGAATTTAACCCCTTGAAATACAGAAAAAAAGTTCCGCCAAGGCCACCAGAGCCGATATATCGGCTCTACTTTGGACGTTGTTTACAGAATCTGAAAGGTAGTTGAAGCCTCCGGCTTGACTTTCGGAATGAGGAAGTGGAAAAGTATATGTTGCCATTAATCATTTCAATTTCTAGAATTTTGATTTTTTAGTTCTAGAAAGTATAGTTGGAAAACCAAGGTGTAGGATATCACGATGATACGTGCTCATCGTAAGTCTGCACAATTTGATTTTTTATGGGACCAAGCTCAAGTATCTGCCCATACGTCACACTTTAATGCCGATTAGATCTATATATGCAACCAAATCAAAAGTTATTTTGTAAAAAAGTAAAAAAAAATAATGAAAAAATCACAAATTGTCTTATTAAAAAATGACTAATTTTCCAAATAAAAGCAGATTGACTATACTTTAATTATTAATTTCAATTTTGATATAGTATTCAAGTGACAGTGTGGACCAATTTTTGATTGCATCAAATTATTTTTATAAATTAAATCATTTTTTTCATGCGTATACTTAAATTGAGGAATTTAATGTCACTTGTCCAAAAAAACATATTGTGTCCCACGTGACGAATACATTCTACTGGATTGGTGTTTTTGTATGCACAAAACCACTGTTCTTAAAAACAGGGCGAATCTCACATTTGTATTTGATGTCTGATTTCGAACATAATTTGTTCCGGAAGTAAAACTTGCGGCAAAAAAATCTCAAAAAATCAACTGCCCCGTAATATTCGAACCAAATATCTTAAAAAAATTGAGTATTTTTTATCAGGGATCACCGCCAAAATTCTTATAATTTATTCGGAAGAAACAATTCTTATGACATTGTTTTTTGCCCTTTACAGAAGGTTTTAGGTAGGCTTGAGCCGATATATCGGTCTATGTTCCAAGGTTTAGCAATCAAAAATTAGCAATCAAAAAATTGTCCACGTGTTACTTTCATTACCATAATGCTACCTGGAATATAATAACAAAAGTTGTTCTTTATCGGCTTAAATGGGGAAAAAATAACCATATTTTATTAAAAATCGTAATTTTATCATCAAATTATTTGACTTATTTCAAAATAACTTTTGATTTCATGGTAAATAAATATAGTCGGAACAAAACTTTGATGAGCAGACCTGATGTCTGATGTGCATCGTTTCCGAAATAAATTAACTTGGTTGAGACATTTGCGACCCTGTGATCACTGATGATTGCTTGAACCTTGCTTCTCTCACTAAATTTTGCAAGAACCAAAAATAAATTTCTAGGAATTTAAAATGAAGGATGGCAAAAAAATGAACCCTTCAACTTTCTCATGCAAAAGCAACTGGAAACTTTCAACTACCTTGCGGCTGTTAAAGAAACGAACAACATTTACATTTGTTTGTTTGGACAGTAACGTTTGTTGCTGGTGTGGTGAGATGACGGTAATATGCCGATTTAATCTAAAAACCAAAAAAAATAAATGGCATGCGAAAACTTAAGATAAATATAAGTTAATCAAGTAATCCGATCGCACCAGGTGCCAAACATTTTTTCTGCTGTACGAATTTCCTATTGTTCTCTGGAAAAGACTTTGCCATATTCTTAAAATGCTAATAGAAAAAGGGAAAACGTTAAATGTTTAATGGTTTTGATATTGATAAATCTAAGTTGTAATTACAAAATTATCCGAAAAAAGGAGAAAGAAAGAGAAGAAATGTTATATGTTATTTTTAACAAACGCTCAAAATCGTTGGAAGGACCATTAAAAAAATGATTTCATATTTACAATTTAAAACATTCCATAAGTGAGCCTGAATCAGCCGAATTGAAAAATTTAAAGACATCAGTGTCAGCTCCCACGTGACCGTGAAAGAAATGTTTTGTCTATTTATACTTCTGGTGAAAAGTAACTTTTGTTTTAAATTTGCCCAAATTGGCAAAGCCGATAAAAGGGGATTATTATTTTTGATTGATTTGAATTTATGAGAAATGCAGCCTTGCAATTATTTCTAGTCAACTCTATTTACCTTGTGAGCATATAAAAAAAATTTCCGCAAGGCACTCAAGCCAACCATTGTGCCTCTACTTGAATGTTTGCACAGAAAGCTTAAGGCAGCTGGAATTTTAAGTTGTCTGGCATAAGGAAGTTTGAAAAGTCATATTTTTGCATGCTGACATGTTCATATTCTAGAATTTTTAATTGAAGAGTTCTAGACAAAACTATGAGAAGCAAAGGTGTACATGTCACGTGAATGACACGGTCACAGTTGTCTCTACAAATTTTTTATCCTGCTGTCGAAAACAATGCCACAAGGATCTGGCCTGACGTCATAGTTTTGTCCCGCTGAATTTCTAATCAAGTATTTATAAAAATTTTTATAATCATGATTGTATTGCATGAAAAAATGTTTATTTTTTCCCTTAAAAGCAGATAATGGCATTGTTTTTTGCTATTATTTTCGGAGTTAAATATAGTATGAAGTACAACTTGTGACAATTTGTTGGAAATTCACTTTTATAATAACTAAGTTTTTGTCATGAGGATTACTTGAATTGAAATTAGGATATTGTCACTTCTAAAAAATGTTCTGCCTTCCTGATGAACCATAACATTTTTTACTTTCACTGTTTGCATGCACAAAACACTTCTCCTAAAAACTGGCTAATCTCACATTTTGATTTGTATTGTCCAGTTCCGAAATAATTTTTCGGAGTAATGAAAACAATGCTCAAAATCCTGATAAATCAACTCCCCCGTAATGCAGCGGGAACAAACATTCGGAAAAAAAAATGTCAATTGATTTTTGCTAGAAACCGAATCTTGAAATTCTTTATAATTGTAATTTGCTAAAACAAAAGATTTCCTTCGCATCCAGTTTTTGTGCTTTTTCGATGATTTAGGTATGCTGGAGCCACAATTGGTCTCTGGTGCTCCACAAGGCTTAAACGTCCATTAGAAATATCTAACAAGCCTAAATCCAAACCACAATATGCTCCAACATTATGTGCCGGCTTTTGTAATTTCTTCCATTTTGAAAATTGCCCAGTATAATGACTGAACTGCCAGAATGCATAACTAATGAGAGGCGATCCCAAGTTTTGCTATTTTCTGCAAAATGATCGTCATTCTGTGAGAGTTAATTCTGCCATGCACGGGGTTTAACTTCTACAAGAACAATCGTCCTGGGTTTAAACCGGCTAATTGCTGATATGAATGAAACGAGGTTAAAAATCGGAGGGAAAAGCACCAGATTCTATCAAGATTATATTGTCGATTTTCTGTTTGGCCGGTAAAAAGATAATGTAAAAGAAGATGCAAAATTTACAGATAAACTATCATGAGAGCTTTGAATGTTGAAAATTGGAAATGAACTATGCATCTTTGCACCAAAAAGTATAACTTGTAAATGTTCTGTAACCTTCCTCACACCCAGAAACGATATTTCGCCTCACACCCAAAGATCTAAAGGCACTACTTGAGCGCTGTATCACGGGAAAACTGAAACAGATATCAATGATCTCTCTCTAAATGAGAAAAAAAATACGGGAGACTAAAACCTTCTCAAAACCTTCTCAACCTTCAAAACCTTCTCAAAAAATATAAACTATTTTGTTCCAATCTTGCATTCTTTACACCCACAACCCCCTTAATCATATATGAATGAAAATTTACAATGTGATCGATCGATTATTTGGATACTTTTTTTCGAAAATTTTTACTGTATACAGTACTTATTTTTTGCAAAAAAAATTTAAATCATAAAAAAGCCTTAGACTTTTTTCTTATTACACCATATCCCCAAAATGATCACGTGACCGTATATTTGAGGAATAAGGTTGGTAAAAGTAGTACTGTTTTTTTTCAAAAATTGCTCAAATAATGATTCATTTATGACATATTCCAAACCTTATTTTTAGATTATTTCGTCACGTGATTTTATTTGGACTTTGGCGTAATGTGAAAAAAGTCTTAAAAACGTTCGAAGTTGACCCTGGATTTTTTTTAAAGTAATTTGAGTACTTTTTCAAATTACTGTACTATGTTTATTTAAAAAGTACTCAAATCACGTGGAAGACCCCGTAAAAGAATCGTAACGAATTTCTAAGTCTTTAATTGCATTACAGTATGGCCTCCGGTTTAAATAGAGCATTTCTAGAAGTCAAATACTGATTACATAAGAATGCGTAGACGAAAGAAAAAAGAGAAGGATTCACGAGAAATAATTATTAAAAAAAATTAAAGACTCATTTTACATGAGAATGATGATAAAAACATTCAATTTTGTTTGCAGATGCAATATCCAAATTGACGATGGTTTAATATTTTAAATTTGAAAATGTCAAATTAACCCTAAATTCGTGTTATTTATGCACTTGTTCCTGAGAATCAGCGAAAATGAGAGAATTTTTAATTTTCTTATTCACATTTGATGACTTTTTATAAACTTTTTCAACAAATTGTTTTTATAGGACTGTAGAGAATTTTTTGAAAAATATGATTATCATTGAAAAAATATATGTTAATAATGAATCTTTGGTTATATGCTTGATTAAAAACGCAAAGCCACGAATGTCTCGAAGACACTACGGGTCCAGAGATTGTCGGCCACTACGGGAGATAAATATACCGGGTCGGGAAAGTTATTAGAGGCTCGTGCTTAGTGGGAGTTAACATGAACTCATTAGCTCATTAAAATCCCTGATGAGATTCATGATATTTTTTATAGCGTTAAATATAATATGGCATATTAATAATATATTAATTATATAATATTATTACTTATATTAAGGGGGNACACTACGGGTCCAGAGATTGTCGGCCACTACGGGAGTTAAGCAAAAAACGGGAAATAAAATGAAGGCGTATAATTTGAAAAGAAAAAAAATTATCCTTTTTCTTGTCGCTATTTTTACCGGTGAAAGTACCTGTTTTAAATTCCGGTTTGCTCCCTACCTATAAGTCATTTCCTACGACTTTTGATCTGACGCAGTAATAAACAAATTGGAATAATTACAGACATTGGGTTACCACAAATCGCTCTAGGTATCACAAATTGACCCGTTTGTTCGGAAACGGTACACCTTTTACTCAATCGTCCTGAGTCAGGAGTCCCGACAACTATGATCTGACAATTTTTTTTCAGGACTATTGAGTAACTGCCTGGACTCCTGAGGTATTGTCAGGACGTTTGAGTAACTGACAGGACATTTGAGTAACTGTCTGGATCCTTGAGGTATTGTCATGACTCATGACGCTTGAGTAACTGACAGGACTTTTCATACATGTACGTTTCAGCTTTATTTTATCTTTTTTATTGAATTTAATAAAACTAAGCAAATAAAATTTCAAAGATTTTAAGAAAAAAAACTTGAGCAAAATTAAAAAATTATTTTGAATATTTTTTTTGCGAAAATATTGATTTGAAATAATTAATGGATGTAAAAATACACTTTTTTTTTAAAATTGAATCGGCAACTTTGAAATACAAGCATGAAAATCTAGACTATAAATCCAAACTATAATTTTTTGTTTATAGTCCTTATAAAAGACAAGCATAGGAAATCAGATTAGTATATTTGTACAAAAGTAAGAAAGTGCTTTCCCACAAAGTCCCCGTGTTAAACACGGCGTGTTTTCAATAGAGAACAAAAAAGTTATGACAAAAGATGGCTCATAACTTATGGGCCATAAGTTATAAGCTTTCAAAGCTTAGCTTTGTCACATAGTGTTCCAGAACTTTTATCTCTGACCCGATCAGTGATCAACTTTAACAAGTTGTGACAACTGTTGTGAGTCACAATCTCCTTTTCAACGTTTCCTACCGGTATAAAGTTTATTTCCTATTTTTTCTAGTTTTGAACTTCATATAAAAGTATTTTTCACCCCAAGATGACCTCAAGATGTATTTTTCTGTTCTTATTCATAATCTCTACGATTCGTCGGTACTTTTCCGTTGTTAAAATATTATTCCAAAATTTGACATAAAAGAGGGCGGTGGTAGATCCGTATTTTTAAAAGAAATACAAAAAAGTAAGAACTTTTGACGTCGTCATTGAAATGATCAAACTGGCCGATACTATACGAAAGAATAAATAAAAAGTCAAAAAATATTATTTAAGGGGTAGCCGAGGTTGATGCCTAAAATGATAATGTCAGATGCACCCATCCACGTATTTCGTTGTTGCGTCATAACAATTATGCCGAACTTCTAATCCTAAATGACTAGACCAAATTTCAAACTACAAGACTACGTTAAAACTCAAAACCGGATTTTCAAGTTAGAAGACACCCGGTTGCCGATTTTACCTGATTTAAAAATCCATTAATAAACAGTTCCAACTTGACATTAAATGAGCTTAATTTAAACGTCAACGCAACGGCAACTTTAAGTCAACGCAGAACAAGTCAACGCCAGAATTAATCAACTCTATATTCATGCTATATATTCCAATCAAAGTATAAAATCCGAGCAGTCCGATCCGATCACGTCCGAGCACATCCGATCCGATAATTGACTTTTCAAAATCCGCTTCATCATCACATTTTTTCAAACTCGGTTTCGATCCCGATCCATATTAAAAATTTTGACGCCTGCAATTTCCGATTCGATTCGATCTTGAAAATTCTGTTGGCATGCCCTTCCCTGTGAATAGATATAATTACATATAAGCCACTTTGTAGCAACATTGTTGATATAATTCGGTTTTGACATTTTTTTTAACAAAAATGATAATTAAACAATAAATTAGAACTTTTTAAAAACTTTTTCTACACTTGAATCAGAGTTAATCAATATTTTTGTTAATTTTCGGTAACAATTAAGATTCTTTTAACTACTTGACAAAAAATTAAATTTTCAATAAATATGCTATTTTTTCAGTTTTTGAAAATTACTTATGGCGTAGCGTCGTAAAAAAGTACCTTTGTACTCCACTTCATAAGAATAAAAAATGCTTCGAAACTTTTGACAATACATTTGGCTAGATCTATCCTTAATCTACAAAATTAATCACATAATGGTTGGCCGACTCTGACCACCATGCAGCGATTCTAGAACAACCTTATCAAATTTCAGTTCGACTCCTCCTAAGAGCTCACATACGATTCACTTAAGGGGTAGCATCACTGTGGCAGCCCTGCGTCAATTAATTACGAAAATAATTAGTTGTTTATTTTTTTGCCTTATTATCGCTTAGCTGAAACCATCAATAAATGCTGTTCAGCTCATTAAAATCAGTTTTTTATCTATTTAAGGAACGATTTTGAGTCAAACTTTTATTTTATACATTCGTAAATTTTCGAAAAATTCAAAGGCTTATGAAATTTTAAGCTTTTCGGCCAAAATTTTTTCTGATTAATTTTATGAAATCGTAAATTAAAAACGAAAAAATACCACTTTAACTTTTTTCATGCATGTCTACATTTTTTGACTGCTGTTTGAAAAATCATGAAATGTATTTTTTTCATTTTGTTGATCGACTCTTCGAATATTATGAAAATTTTCCGCAAATCAAGTCCAAAAAGTTTAATTATAGTTTTTTAAATCTCTGTAAAAAATCAGCGAATCAACTTGTAATTTTCTGTATCTATTTTCGTTTCCGTATTTTCAACCCGATGCAAGGGTCAAGTGAATATCGTTTCTAACCTTCTTGATGGAAATTACACACTGTTAAGGAACCGTTTGTGCCATTTGGCACGCAATTTATAAAATTTTTTATTTTTAAAAAATCTGTATAAAAGTGCGGTGTAATAGCTACTTAACTTTTAAAAGTAGACATTTCTTAATTTACTCAATTGAAGGTCAATTTTTTTCGTAAAAGTGTTTTCTCTATTTTTCATGGAAACAAAACATTCATAATTAAGAATTTTTGCATGTGGATAATGATTCTCCCACTAATAGGCTTACACCCACAATGTCTGTAAGTTAAAATATCGCCTTTAAAAACAAAATCCACATCGGTCAATGTGGAAGTGAAGTTGTAATGACAAAGTGATTTTGATATTCTTTACAAATTAGTATGTAAAAATTAAAATATAACGTTTGCAAAGTATGAACACTTTCATTTTAGATAAAAATAAAATACAAATTTTTCCATTTTTTTTTCTTTCAAAAATCACTCCGAAGAAAATGTACCAATCTCCACATCGCTGCTGATCCCCTTAAACTTGCAAAACACGGAAATACTTTATGCATCGTAATATGAGGTTTCAATTTTTGATTTTAGTATATTTTCTAGAACTGCAAAAACCCGCCTTATCTCAGGTTTTCGCTCTTTAAGATGTACTACTCCCCCTAATACATTTCAGAATGACGTATTAATTCGAGAAAAAGAAGGGAGGAATAAGTTTTCTTGCTTTCTTGTGGTTCGATTTTTGAAATTTGTTGTTCAATCTAGGAATCGCATTTTAGTAACCGAGAAGTTAAAACTCGAAAAATAAAAGTCGTCATTTTAGTCAAAAGTACCCATCAAATTAAATCTTGGGTTGATGTCGAAACGAAAATCTTGCTTACAGCTTTTGATTTTTGAGTTTTCTGGTCGAACAATTGGCGTTTCAATGTTTCCAAAAAAATTATCTATACATATACTTCATTGTTATATTTTTTGTATAAACCGTAAACGACTATAAAATAATTAAAAAGTAACAAAAAAATAATCGGTAATGGGAGACAAAAATTTTACAAAATAGCGGTAATTCGCAGCAAAATTACAAAAATATACGATGGATACAGCCTATAGCCTTTAACCACCTTTTGCTGATATGAGATATGTAGCTTGAAAGCAGAGAAAGCGGCTCATGAGTGGCCTAGAGGGTCTCAAGAAGTGTTAGATTGCTCCCCAACCTACACTCTCAAATCATCAAAAGGTGTCCTAAACGGATATGCTAAACATGCGAACAGTGTCTATACCCCGTAAGCGACTTAAAATTAGGAAAAAAAAACGTTAAATACGCACAAAAATTATAAATAAGCGTAATGGGATACGAAGTAAAAATTATACAAAATGCAAAAAAATAGTCCGCTATATCATAGCAATATATTTTTTACTATTTTAATTTTTAATCTGCGCATCCAATTAATGCTTACTTTTTATAATTTTTTCCTGCGTATTAACGCGTATTTTATTCTAATTTTAAGTCGCTACTGTAGTATTATTAAATCTTTGCCAGATTATAGCGAAATTTATCCTACTGTGTTTTCTTGTCCACGCCACTGTAGGTAGGTAGGTGACCGTTCTGATGGCGCGCTAATGGCTGCCGCCCCAAATAACCTGTACGGTCAGTTAACGGTTAACTATCACCTGACTTTAAAAACTTGTTCACAAGTTATACAACTTTGGTTTATTGTTATTCTCATCAAATAACTGAGTTTTAATAAATTCTAGTTTTTGTCAAAGTTAGTCTTTTCCTTGCAATTAGTTATAACCAAAAAGTTATTTCAAAAGCACACTCTCTTCATTCGATTCAGGTCAATTTTTTTCAACCATGCTAGAATTAGTGGTATTATGCTAAATTTATATTATTGCACGTCCATGGCAGTTCGTGTTTTAGTAAAAAGAATGTTTTATAAAAACGATATGTCGGAAGTAAGGTGTTATGCGTTTGACAAAATTGAGACAGAGTGAATATAACAAATCCAGGTAGCCATTCTGCATAATTTTTGCCAAAATCAAAAAATTATTTTAACGTTTTTCGAAATTATTCAAAAATTTTCAAATCTAATTTTTTGAAATTTTTTTGAATAAATTCATGTATAATAAAGTTAAAAGAAGCGCCGATTCAAGGAAAATGATATATAAAAATAATTCTTGCAGTGCTTCGCGACAGCTGTGGAATGCGATCTTCAAATTCCTTATTCTTTAATTGATTTCAAAGATCATTTTGACAGTCTTCGACATATCTATGTGTACTAGAACCACTCGTGAGAAATGTGATGTTTGCCTCTTAAACTTGGCCATATTGATCCGTCTGGATTTATGAAATTTCAAATTTTTTTAAACTTTTGGTCCACCAGTGTTCCGATATCGTGTTTCCATCAAAATGCTTCATTCAAAAAAAATTTCGGAAAAAAACTAAATTTTAAAAATATGCAAGATTAGCAAAAAAAATTAATCTCGCAAAACCTTAAATTCCGTCATCAAATTGAATGTCAACCGGGTCGGATCGTCGGCAAAATATATTTTTACATGAAGCTCGTCATCAATAATTCTCAAATTTTAATTATCATCAGTTTCATCCGATTGGCACCCATGCATCCACAATGTACTTATTACAAAAATAATCATATTATTTTTTTGTATTCGTAGGCGTGAAGAAAGGTGAAGTTCGAGTCTTCCAGCGTACTATTTAACTAAAAACTTTACTCAATTATCTAACTCGTAGACTTTAGACATGAATTCTGTACCAGACTCATTACTCCAACTAGTTGCCTCACTTTAAATCGCCATATTAGCCAAGTTTCATTATCAACATTCATTTTTCCAACAAGCTTAAAATAATATTCACATTCCATAAATTAAAAAACAAAAACAAAATTAAACGAATAAAGAGCATTTAATAAGGAAAAGAAAAGTTGCAAAATTTCACCTTTTGTTTGTCACTCAAGTGCAATTACAGGACGAATGAATTACCTATTTATATTTGCAATACTTCAAGATAAAACTTCAATGATTCTATCGTCTGTCGAAAATAATTATATTTTTCTACAAAATTCTCTCGTAAAGTCTCTTAAATTTGTAGTGAAATATTTTTTTGTTCGTTAATATTGATTATTCTTTTTCTATGCGTTAGCGTCTTAAATCATCATTTTCTTCCAAAAGTGTTGACTTCTAAAAGCTCATGTAACTGGCAGCCAATTACCTTAATGCAATTTAACAGTCTTACGAAATTCTTTACGAATTCTTTTAAGGGTCTCGCATGATTTGATACTTTGGGGAAAAAAAATATAATGTACCTAGAACTTAATTTGAAAATACTCAATATTACGTCAAAAAATTCCAGGGTTCAACTTTCAAACGTTTTTAAGAACTTTTTCTTCATTACAGTCGAAAGAATCTGATTAAAATTCACGCTGACGAAATATCCAAAAATAAAGTTTGAAAATATGTCATAAATAACATTCCTTATTTCTTGAAAAAAAGTATCACGTGCACCGTGTTTGAGAATGATTATTATCGTTCAAACCAAAAGTGTGTATAGTTCAAAACGGTTATTTCGCGCTCCAATTTTCTGCGGAGTACTATTTGGTTACTTTGACCAATAACCTCATTCTTAATTTGTAATCACTTGATCGTTTGAACTATGGTATATGTGAAAAAAGTCTTTAAACTTCTAAGGGAACACCACTTCACTTCTTTTCAAAAATGATTTAAAGCAATTTTTGGAAAAAAAAACAGTAACTTACTATTTACCAAACCTATATGCTTTAAATATACGGTCACTGATCATTTCGGGCATAGTTAATGGAAAAAAGTCTATAAGAATTTTTTCTGACTCAACGATGAAAGGTTTAATTTTGCATTAAAAAAATTTTGCAAAAAATAAGTACTCTAATACAGTTAAAAATTTTCAATAAAAAAACGCACAAACGTCATTTTGTTTAAAGTTTATCGATAACTTTATAACTATCTTGTCATTAATGTTAAGCGTCCGTAAAATGCGATTTAAATGCTGATGCGTACAACTACTTGCTCGGCAAAATCGAGTCTACAGTTTAAGCTATTAATTCAATTTTTTTAATTTGTTAAGAAGAAGACAAGTCGACTGAATTGATGAAGATTTAAAGAAACTACTAAAAGGAAACAAAGAGCTCATGAGGAAATGTGCCTAATGACGTCAAATCTTTATTCACTACGTCACAAATAGAGAAATTTTGTGATTTTATTCGTCATTTCTCTGAATCCAGTGATTTATTTGCTCGTTTTATTCTTGTCGACGTAGCGATCAATTTCACGTGCAAAAGAGCATTTATATCTACTTTCCAGATGGTTATTTTAGAGCTATTTGAGGATACGTCTTTCTCATTCTGGAACCTATGAAACCACTTACTGGCAGAGAAGAATTGATTCTGCGTGTGCTTATTGATTTTTGTTTTTTGATTTTCAGATGTTCGACCTGTAATGCGAAATTTCCGTAGTCATTTTCAAAGTTTTCCAATCAGGCTCAAATCGTGGCACCAGATTCAATCTGATATCAGATAACATCGATACTCATGATGTTTTATTTTGGTCACTTTATGACTGTCATAGAAAATCTTCACAACTTTGTACAAACACGTAACTTAAGTAAAAAACGGGCAAATAAGATCAAATTCACATTGTCGCAAACGGGATTCGAATCTGATACTAGGACATAGCTAATACAACAGATCGTCAATTTGTGGTCAAATACGAGAATTCGTAAAACAAGATGAAAAACCGTCATAAATCATGTCTGGTATTATAATGACTCATAGATGATGATTTATGATCAGCGTCAATTCCTTGTGCCCGTTTAGTCTACGTGCGAATTTTGCGCCCGATTAACATTTTTGAAAAACGCAACGGAAGCCGCTATTTACCGGGTCAACCGATCTAAATTCAAACAAAATCTATAAGCACATGCGAATTAAAATCTCTATCTACCCCATAATGTTTCATTGGGTTTAAGTCGAGGGAACCCTCATCTTCAAATAGCTCCTAAAAACAAAACCACCAAGCGAATATTCTCCAAATTTTTCAAATTTTTAAATCTTGTTACTAAAACAATTCTAACACGTGAACATATACATTATCGATTTTCTTCAAATGTATCTTTCTGGAAAACTTAGTATTAAAAAGTTATCCAAATTATTCCTTTAGTCGGTGTAAGATTCTCATGAGTTATGCAACCTTACGCTCAAAAATCATATTACGTAGCCTCCAAAAAGCAGTTTAAAAATCGGCCTACTTCTGCCATCATTTCACAGTAATTTTTTTTCTTCTTTGGTCATGCGGCATTGAATATATCAAAATCCTTTAACACATAGGCGTAACTATGACCCGTGCAATCAGAATACTCGATTATCGACTTAATTTCAAGAATCCCCGCTATTTTATTGGTCACGTTACGCCTACTGTGTAAAAGACGCAGTAGAAATTTCGAATGAATACGAAAGTCCTATCAAATAAGCCTACTCCTACATTTATATGCGTTTTTTTTGTTCATTCTTCACACGACATGAAAATGCCTAGCTCGAAAGACTCTTAATAGCTATTTTGAATTTGCTTTGTGCTCTCTAATAAACTGTTTAATTTAAAAAAAAGCATAGAAAGATTCGTAAATATTTTGAAAAAACAATCGCAAACCTAAATTAAATATTAAGGCTAATCAATTACCTTGTAGTCTAACACTTTTCTGCCCATCAGCTTAAGTTAAAAGTTCTTGACCTACCAAAGTATTATTAATCGAATCGTCTGAAGAATAAGTTTCAGTTCAGCTAATGTTCTAAAACGGATCGGGATTTGAAATTTCACTTAGTACGCGGATCCGGATTGATCGGGATCCCGAGTGTTTAACATTATCCTGGTAAAAAATTGTATGTGCAAGTATAAAAAATAATTTTGAAAACCAAAATACTCGAAGAAGAAAACCATTCTGCCGAGTCATCACTTGCTAGGTTTAAATAATTGTTACACTTCAGAATAATACTTTATTAACTTTAATTAAATTTTATGTAAGGAGGTGGCTGTTATGATTTATGATAATTCACAGACTTCGTACGTTTAACAATGTAATAATTTTAAACATATTAGGAAATCTATCTTTTGATCTCTGCGATTTCTATTAGACGTTTAGCCCACTCTCACCACCACTCTATTATCGCTGGCTTAACCCTCTCCACACCCTTGAATTATCTGAAGGCAAAAAAAATTTCGGAGCCAAAACCGTGCAGAACATAACATTGTCAAATACCTACAATTCGAATTCTCAAAATTGCAATTGACATTTCCAACTAATGTTGAAAATTATACGATAGCCTTCGAAATTATTTTTTTCCTACTTTTTTAGGATTTTCGCGTAAATTTCTTAAACATTAAATGTTGTTACCCCTCCAAAACTCCAATTGTTTTATTCGGCAGAGCTCAACACCACTTAGAAGTGACGCGACTTTGAGCCTTCATACGATTAACTACATTTTATTAAAAAAGCCTGAATGATCTAATTTTTGTAAGGACTAGTCCAACTTACGAGTAATCAAATAGATTTTAACAATTTTATTCTAATCGCCGAAACTAACTGCAAAGATTGGACTTTATGATCCTTACTTTCATTGGAAACAGAATATATTCAAAAAACTTCTCTTCAAATTCGCACTCATTAAGACCATTGCTTTCACATTTTTTCATTTTCAATCTATTTTCTCCGTTTTCTCATAATAGACGAATTAAGCCACGCGAAGGATCAAAAAAGGTTTATAAACAAGCTTGTATAATTTAAACCCTCAAGACTTCCAAAAATATTATCTCGAGTTGTGAGCCACTTTTCTATGATTTGCCGTAGCTTTCATGTTAACCTACTTTCGCAGAAAATATTAAGCATATTTTTTCCGATTTTTCTCAAAAATTCGAAAAAACACTCACGAAACATAAAAAAGTGTATCGATGTGGAAATTTTTTTTATTTTTTTGAAAGTATACTCAAAAAAGTTTCCATAAAAACTCAGTTTCCCTCAATTTATCTATCGTTTTAAAACGTTTGCATCAGCACGCATTTTTTAAATTTTTTGAAAAATTCTCTAAAAAAACAGTAAATCAAATAATTTTTTTGAACGAAAGTCTAGAAAATTTTAACTGCCACCCTTTTTTTTTTTTTAAATTTTTTATTCTTTCTTTTTTCCCTGACAACTCTATGTGGGTTCGAATCAAAAAATGTCCAGGACTTCTTTTCATCGATTCAGCGGATCAAATTTCTGCACACTAAAATGTAGTGCTGAGCTTCCAAGGTTTAGGGATTTGGGTGTAAAGAATGCAATGAGTGAACAAACTATTCATATTGTTTCTATAATTCGCTCAACTAACCAATACTATACTCTTCTTAAC
>SCLH01002260.1:68449-99602 GCA_004367855.1 Oikopleura vanhoeffeni | reverse complement strand
TCTTTACATGATCACTTTGCTAGCGATGGGAAATTAATGTAACTTACTATACTGAAAGTAGACCCAATACTTTCATTAATCTAATAATTAGAGGCTATAATTTGAGTACTCGACAGCTGTCGAGGGACAGCTAACTAATTCGACTGAATCTCTAAATCATTTTGCAAATTAATTTTTTTTTCATATGTTAATTCAAAGAGAGGTCGTCAATGATTCGGTGGTTCAGAACGCATTTTATCAGATGTTTATTTTATGACATTTGAAAAAAACAAGCATTTTGTGGTCTTTTTTTTCCTAAATTGGCCGAAGCCATTCTCAAACATCTGTTGTATATATGAGTTTCGCTGGCGATTAGAGGAAATCACTAGACTCATTTATCAGCCTGAGTTCTGCGTTTCCTTTAATGGTCTTTATAGTGAATGTTTGGTTTCTGTTAAAATAATTGTTGGGACGGAATTTTCCCGAATTTCAATGTCAATGTTTTAAAAATTCCAAAAATGTTTATAAAAGGTTGAAAAATAGAGATTCTGAACCAAGTACCTAAATTTCTTCGACATAGAATATTTACTTTATGTAACTTTAATAATATGAAAATTTTTCCGTGAATGATTATAATTGATAGACAAAAAATTATTCTGAACCAATTCAACAGCCGGATTTCGTACTACGAAAAATCAATTTTTAAAGTTAAAAACTTTCTTTTTTTCTAATTTTTTGAGGATTATAGGGATCCCCCTGAATTTTTTCCTTCCTTCTTCTCCTTGAGATTGGTTCCTTCCCTTCCCGGGGGAAGGAAGAGGGGAACGTTCCTTCCCTTTCTTCCCTTCCCTTTTTACAAGCCTGTGCTTACCGTTATCGAAACTTTTGACAAGTGTCAAAATATTCTGTTGTGAAGTTGATTTTTCGATCTGGGATTATCGAGGGGGGGTACGTATTTTTCGCAGACTTCACTTGAAAAAAAATAGAAACCTTTATTTTTCATTATAAAAATGAGAAAAAATAAAATAGTGTTAGCTTCTAAGCAGCACAGAGATAGCTCGACTTAACAGATACTTCTAGAGTCACACTACGATTTTTATCGACTCATCAATACGATTTATATGATTATTTTAGAACAAGTAAACTAAAATTATTCAAATAGACTGAGAAAAATGTTTGACTTATTTTTGTTCAACCAATATAATTTAATAAGAAGTCGTTTTGTTAATTTTTACACAAGTTTTTTCGAATTAAAATGTTTCCAAGTTGTTATGATCAATCGGGATGTTGGTTATTTTAAAAACAAAATTAACATGTTTCGCTTTTATCTCATTTTCAAAAATTTTAGGATGTGGGTGCGATAATTGTGCTCTTTTTCACACATTTTCAAGTGATGTTTTGAGAAA
Source organism: Oikopleura vanhoeffeni (assembly GCA_004367855.1). NCBI lineage: Eukaryota > Metazoa > Chordata > Appendicularia > Copelata > Oikopleuridae > Oikopleura > Oikopleura vanhoeffeni. Next base: position 98,217 of record SCLH01002260.1, on the reverse strand, counting down.
CCTTGCTCCAAAAATAATATTTTTTTCCAAATACGTAGTACAACTCTTAAGGAAGGTGCCAGTACTTTCAGGCATCTGATACCTCAACTACGCTCACAAATGCACTAAAGCCTATCCTCATTCTTCCTCATCCTTTTTCTTGTTATTTGCAATTCAATTCCAAATTAATGCGATCTGAGCAGAAGAAATTTTAAAAATTTTGCCCTAGTGGTCAAAACAGCGTATTTGCAAGCCTCACGCAAAAGCGTTACTCCTTCCTTGAAAATATATAGAAATTTTTTATTTGTACATCAAATTCACCACAAAGCCTGGATTAAGGTGCGAACGGAAGCCCTTTTCCGATTTTTTTTTCAGGTTTCAGAAACGACTTGTGAATTTCTAGTTTTTGGTCTTAACTTACTTTTGTTTCGAAAAATCTAAATTCAGAAAAAATCCTAGACTTTAAAAACCAGTGAAAAATTGTCTACAAAATAAGTGCGATCAAAAACGTATTTCTGAGAAATCTCAATTATCGTCGCGCACATCTTAAGAGTAAAATTGAAAGAAAAAATTTAAGCTATTTCAACTAAATATCAGACGTTCCTAACTTTCTCTTTAGCACTTGAAAATTAAAGTTTTTTCGGAATGAATCTGTTATGTCTCTGAATTATAATTAAATTTCTTGAAATGCGTATGAATTCACTTTTTTTACTTTATTAAGGTAAAATTCAAACTATTTACAATTAAATTTTAAAACTGCCAAACCAACGACATACTATGAAGCTTGTCACTATTCTTGCCTAACTGTCGTAACCACTCTGTACCCTTTGAGTGCGAATAACAACAATAATAATCCCTTTATCACTTTTTGGTTAGAATGCGTAGCCACTACTCCTTTTAACGTGTGATTTTAACGTTGTGGCTACGCATTTCTAACCAAAAGTCTACTTCCAGATAGAGGATCACCACTTGTTGTGAAAGAACCAATTCCTGCGTATCTTAATGTTCAAATTTAGGGAGTTCCCCTTAGCGGTATTAAAGTCTCTGAAAATTTGTCGCATAACTTATCAGACAAAAATTTATAACCTTCATATACCTTCATATTTGGTGCTTTTGCGACATAAAATGTTTATGATCATTCTATTTAAAAATAGTTTTTATTTTGTTTCTATTTTCAAAAGTGAGAATAACGTCGATAAAACTATTTTAAAATAAGAAATATTTATAACCTAACCTCCACCTGCACGAGCGTGCTTCAGAACACAGAGACCAAAAATATTTTGGGAAAGTGTCATTTTGGCCGGCGGAATATCGGAACAGACCCCGATAGTTCCTCCTAATTTTTAATTTTAAGAATTTTGGTGAGTTCTAGAAATTTCTCATCAGACCGGAAATGCATTATTGGATGCAATTTTTGGTTAAGGCAATTAAACAGTACTGGAAACAGATAATGATCTACAAGGTAGCAAATTTATTGTGACAACGCGCCCATTCTGAAAAATCAAGTAAATGGAGTTTTGTATGCTCAAAATCGAGTTAGTGCTCTAAATGGGCGTTTTAAAAGTCAGTTTCTGACCACTAGATGGCCAAAACTTTCCTGGGTCAACAAACCCCGTGAGGTCAAATAATTTGTATCAACTACTGTAGTTATATCGTTAATTTAACCGGTGCGCCTCCCTAACTACAGTATGTTATTTTTTTAGTGTCGAACAGAACCTCAAGTGTCCGGGATAATTCTCCCTAAATTATAGACGATTCTCCCGGATATTTGAGATTCTGTTCGACAATAAAAAAATACATACTGTATGTGTGTGTTCTGAAACCCCTCGTGCAGGTTGGGGGTAGGACATCTCGTGCAGTGGGGGTTAAGGGCCTCGGTGCATTTTGGCCTCGGTTTGGGAGAAATCCATCGAAGCCCTCTTTAAATCATGAATTAAAAACAAATATTTCACCGAGACTTGCTCAATTGGTTAGCCGACCTGTGACCATTTTAAATTTATTTCATTTAACTCACGAAAAAAATATTTCTTCGATGTGCTAAAATATCGTTTTTTTCGTCTTTTTTCAAAAATTTAAATTTTCGATTTTGACTTAAAAATCGTATGAAATTAAATAAATAAATTTTCACTGGTCGACAGGACCGTTTTTTAAGGCTGCTAATTAATAAAATAAAGAATTAAAATTTTGCTGTAATTTAGACACCTTCGATAGCAAACGCGCGTTTTTTGAGTGTTTTTTTCAAAAGACGATTTATAAAGTAAAAATAATCAATTTGAAAAAATTCAGATTAAAACAAAGTAAGCTGAAAAGTGGCAACTTGTGTTCGAAAAGTTTCTATTCGAAAATTTTGAAAGTGGCAAAAATCGATCGTAAAATTTTTTTTTCATAATTTACTGTTCTACACCGCGCAAATTCAGATCTCGCGATTTTAATTGAAAACGAATAAAATTTGTTGAAAATTAGAAAATAAAGCCGGCCTATGATTCGGCAGAATTCCGAGACTAAATTTTCTTCCAGTCAAGCTTTTCACTGTTTAACAACCAACTGCCAAGAACAAATTACAGATCAAAGTTGAAAGTCAGAAGATACCGCCGATTATCTTTTGGTGCATCATTTTTCTGATTTTCTTAAAAAATAATTTACTTTCATGCCAATAACTTCATAACCTCAGTGAGGATCCTCAGTGAGAAAAATATTTTTCTTATTACAAATACCTATCTTATTCTTTGCTTGAATAAAATCGAAGTCTCCGTTATCACCATTTCTTGAAATTAACGTTTTATTCATAATTCAAGCGATAAATTTACCACACTACGATTTTTTGGCCACCAAACAAAAATTAATATCGATAAAATATACAAAGAAAAAAAGTCTCGAAAAAAGGCGAAACTCATATATTATGTGAGATGTATGAGAATGGCTTTTTGTATATATATATGAGTTTCGTGTAGCGATAGAGAAAATCACTTAACTCCATTTATCAGCTCTGGGTCTGATCCAGACTTGGTCTTCGTTTCGATTTAATCGTTATGTAGTAGAATTTCCGATAAGCTTATCTTTATTGAGAGTCTTCCCGGGAATTATTTGGGAGAGGTGAACGTATTTTTTGACAAGTCGTTATTTGAAAGAATACATAAAATATTATTTTTTTGCTTTAAAAAATGAAAAACAAAATGTCTTGAAATTTGGAGCCAATGAAAAACCGACAATAAAAAAAAAGCATGTAAAATATTTCAGTTATTAAAAAAAATATTGATAGATTTATTTTTGGCTAAAATGCACCATTTTGGGTTGATTTCCTACATATCCTTTAAAGACTCGAAGTGCCAAAAACGATGAGTTTAGTTCAAAATAAGATATAAACTCATCGTTCTGGCACTTCAAGTCTTGAAAGGATATGTGCTAAATTATAGCATTGAACGAAAAACTAATAATTCGGCATTTATTATTAATTAAGTTAAAAAAATTATTTTAATTTAAGAGGGTGCTATTAGTCCAGGAGATTACAACATTGTTTGAAATATTTGTTGACAGGGACATTAAATGTCTCTTAAATTTAGAGCAGGGGCAGCCTAGCAAATCGGAAAAATCTGAACCGATCCGATCTCATACTTTTCACATTTTCTCCAAAACCAAATTTTTCTTACAAAAATGAATATCGATAAAATATAGAAGGAAAAAAAGTCTCGAAAAAAGGCGAAACTCATATATAAACGTGTATCAATCAGATTGATTTTGGATTGTTATCAGCTTCAGACAGGAAATGATAAATATTTTAAATGTTGAAAAAATCTCATATTAGAAGCTAACAAAAATATTTATCATCGCCGATTTGAACTTGGTCTGCGTTTTATGCGATAACACGGATATTTTTTTTTCTCATCGGTTATTTTAAATGTTTGGATGGAAATTTTATTCAATGATTATAAGTTATAATCTGCCCATCGCACTGCCCATCGCGCGCAAAAAATTCCATAAAGTATTTCATAAATTGTGGCCCATGAAATTATTCCTAAGATAGACAAATGAAAAGTTTCCGGAAGATGAAAATGAATTAATTTTTTCAAAATAAACATTTTTCCACCTACGCATTTTTTATCGTTAAATTTTACCATCAAATTACTTAAATTTTTTCTTCAAACTAATTCAAAAATTATTTATTCTGTTTAACCCTCCGAAGCATAGAAAAAAAGTTCCGCCGAGGCACGAGAGCCTTTCAGGAGGCTCTACTTTGAGCGCTGTTCACAGAAAACTCTTATGAGATCAACCTTCAATTTTTTCTTTATGATTAAGTTAANTTAAAGAGTTAAATTTTTGATTTTTTTTTTATATTCTAGAAACTTTATGTTTAATGCTAGAAAAAACGTTTGTAAAGCAAGGTTGATTTAACCACGTGATACTACCTCATGGTAGGCTCCAGGAAATGTATGTTTATCTCAATTACTGCGCAGTGCTCTGTTATACTCAATACTTTTGTCTGATTGAGTATATCTGTTGGGAATCAAAACATATTTTTAAGTAAGTTCAAAATATTCATAAAAAAATCACGTTTTTTAGGAAAAAAATGTTAGTTTTCTCGATTTAATAAAATTATTTCATGATTATTACAATATTAAGACAAATATGGTATAAAAATACCAATCTATTTTGAAATTTCACTCCCAAAAAAAAATTTTTGCTCCAAATATGTCCAGAATGCTATTTTTTTTGCAAATTGTACTCAAAACACTTTACAGCGGGGTGCCGCGGCGTATAGTTAGAAAGTTCGGTCGCCCAAACCCCAGGCGGACTTATACGGCGTAATCTGGGACTATACGCTATCTTCTAACTACGCGTACTTCTGGGAAATGGCTCTGATTGGTCAATTTAAACAGTATCTAGAGTATATACATGTAATTGAGTTAGGTGGTCAGAGTAAAAATTTTTGGTGATTTTAAAATTAATTTTCGTTACAATCTTCTAAGATGTACACATGATATGTATTGACTTGAAACATGTTTTTAAACTTTGTTGAAATACCGACACTTCATGGTCAATCTGAACATGTTTTTAAAAAAAATATTTTCATTGTCGCCCAGACAGGAGAATCTTGGTCTGAAAATCTGGTGAAAACGCCTTTCTTTTGCCTAGGAACGTTTGAAAAAAAGCCTATCTTTTTCTATAATATCGCCGCCGCCAGGAACGAATACATTTATTTTTCAAAAAGCGTAGGTTTTTGCGGAGGCTTACGTAGGTTTTATCTCGGGTTCCAACTATTACGCGTATAACTATACGCCGCACCCCGCTTGCTAAAAAACTGACTTATTCGAAATTTTAATTCCATATTTGGGTCAAAAATTATTTTTTCGGAAGTAAGACTTTAACTCGTAGACTCGATTTCCGGCAAGTAGTGACCATTCACATTAAATCGCATTTTACGACGCTTAAACATTAATGACAAGACCAGTTATAAAGTTATCGATAAACTTTAAGACAAATGACGTTTGTGCGTTTTTTATTGAAATTTTTTACTGTATTACAGTACTTATTTTTTGCAAATTTTTTTAAATCACAAAATTAAACCTTCATCGTGATCAGAAAAAATTCTAAGACTTTTTTCCAATTACACTATAGCCCCAAATGATCACGTGACCGTTATATTTAAGGATAAGGTTGGTAAAAGTAGTACTGTTTTTTCCAAAAATTGCTTAAATCAATTTTTTGAAGAAGTGAAGTGGTTCCTTAGAAGTTTTTAAGACTTTTTTACATTACACTCAAGTCCGAAAACGATCACGTGACCTTCAAATTAAGAAATGAGGTTTTGGCCCAAGTACCCAAATAGTACTCAAATTACGCCGAAAAGTTTTGGACTAATACACACCTAATTTAAGAGTTTTCAACATAATAATATTTTCCAAACACGTCACGTGATCTTATTTTTCAAGAAATAAGGATTTATTTATGACATAATTTTAAACTTTATTTTTGGATATTTCATCACGTGATTTTATTCAGATCTTTCCTGTTAATGAAAAAAAGTCTTAAAAACGTTTGAAGTTGACCCTGGAATTTTTTGACGTAATTGAGTACTTTTTCAAATACTGTATATTGTACCATATATTTTTTTTCAAAGTACTTCAAATCATGCGAAAGACCCCTTAAAGAATCGTAACGAATTCTAAGACTCTTAATGCATTACAGTATGGCCTCCAGTTTAAATAGAGCATCTCCAGAAGTCATAGCTTTCGAAATGCTGATAACATAAGAATGCGTAGGCGAGAGAAGGTGAGAAAAATGAATAATTACCGATTGGGTTTTTTTAATTCAAGATTTCTGTTTGTATTATTTGTGAAAATTGGCCTCCGGTTAGAATAGAGCACCTCTAGAAGCCAAAACTTCCGAAAAATTAATAAGTTAGAACAAAAAGGTTTGCGAGCAGCGTAGGCGTGACTACGTCTCTGGTTCTCAGAACAATAAATGATTAATGAACAATAATTCAGAGTCAATTTACTAGATAATTTTGATGAAAATCATATAATAATTGTTAAATGGAACTAGAGAAAACCCTTTGAAGTTAAACTTAACAGTAGTCAAAATATAAATAAACGTTTAAATTCGTGTATGATTATTGCACCTGTTGCCCGTCACTGGGTACATTTTTCGCGAATTTTTTTTCTCATCCCATTAAATGACTTTTTGTTCATCGGAATTTTATTTTAATTTATTGCAAATTGGCTGAATATTATTTTAAAGCTATTGAAAAATGTATGTTGATAATGAAACTTTGCTTATATGGCTCGATCTATAGAATGGTCACTAGTTGCCGGAAATCGATCTGGGTACAGATTCATGTCTAAAGTCTACGAGTTAAGCGAAAAATCGCCTTTCAATCAACTTGTCATAAAATTTGAACCTATTATCCGAAAAAATTGTAAGTAATATTTTTAGATTCACATTGTTGAATTTTAAATTATCTTCTAAGAGAAGTTTCTGCGAATCATTTTTTTCATCATTTTTTGCTGATTAAAAGTGGCTTGGGCCCTTCAAAGGCTCTATTGCCTCAGAGGGTTAACCAAAATTGTTTGTGTGACGCTCTTGCCGTTTTAATTAGAAAAAATCAATATTTATCTCCTTTTTATCGAGTTTGAAGCCAAAAAAGTAGGCACCATAAAAATTAATCTGAAAATCTCAAATCATTTTTTTGCCAGCTGCGCATTTTAGCCATGTTTCATAGTTAGTAATGTTACACTAGCACACAAATGCGTTTTGGCAAAGAAAGAGAGATATTATATTTTCGGTTATTTATTACATGATTCTCTAAATAATAAAAATAAGTATGAGCAACGAACTGTTTTGATTTGTTGCTCGACCAATGATTAGCAGGCGGAAAAACACCAATTCGTCTTTCACGAGATACGGTATTCTGTCACAGTAAATACTGGTGTGTTTTAAAACACTCAGTTACAGGTGGGTAATACCACGGTATAACGTCGCAAGCAGGTGGGGGTTAAGTACCATGTCTCAAGAATGTATGATTTTTTAAATCGGCAATAAGGGACGTCTTTATGAAATTCAATAGAGTTGAAAATAACGCCAATGGTAGATTTCGATAAGACCTGTTCGTCAAAGTCCAAAAATTCGTAATTTATCCGCATTCTAGCGAAATCATGTGATATTTTTTCTGGTGATTTTTGGTTATCTGTATTTACTTAGCTCTTTCTGTATTGTCAGACTGTCAAAATATTAGTGAATCGGTTATGTTTTTTTCGATTTTTGCCTCATAGGTCAGCAATCTGGTTGAATGTGTCGAAAAGGATGTTTTTTCGACGTTTTGGTAAAAGGCTTTTTCTGTGGAAATGCAAAAAACGTCATTTTTGGAATGTAGCATGCCCAAGGGGTAGTGAACATCGAATCGGTTGTACTTTTTTGAATTTCCGCCTAATTGGCTGTAAATCGACAAAAAAGTGAGCGAAATCGACAATTTTGAATATGAAAGTGAGAATTGGAAAATTTAAATGCCACCAAAAGATTCCTTGGGTACGGTTTGCTGGAAACGACATTAACAACTATGGTCTGATTTCGAACAGAAACGGTGCTACAGATCAAAAAATAATTTTGATGCAAAACTTTAATTTTTTTCTAGAATCCTCTGTGTTCAAAATCAGACCATAGTTGCTAATATCGTTTCCAGCAAACCGTACCAAAGAAATCTTTTGGTGGCATTTAAATTTTCGAATTCTCACTTTCATATTCAAAATTGTCAATTTTGCGCACTTTTTTGTCGATTTACAGCCAATTAGGCGGAAATTCAAAAAAGTACAACCGATTCGATGTTCACCACTCCTTGGGCTTGCTACATTCCGAAAAAGACGTTTCTTGCANTCTGACCATCAACAGAAACCGGATTTTCTCTACGAAAATCAATTTTTAAGTTTAATAACTTTACAATTTTTGGCTAATTTCTTTTGAGGATTATTCGGGATCCCCTGAATTTTCTTCTTCCTCTTTTCCTTGAGATTGGTATCCTTGACCTTTGCCGGGGAAGGGAAGAAGAGGGGACTTTCCTTCCCTTTCTTCTCCTTCCCTTGTACAGCCTGTGTGTGTGTGTGTGTGTGTGTGTACTTGACAAGTGTCAATATTCTGTTGTGAGATGATTTTTCGATCTGGGTTCATCGAGGGGGGTTTAGTATTTTTCGCGACTTCCTTGAAAAAAAATAGAAACCATTTATTTCTTCATTATCAAAATGAGAAAAAAAATAATAAGATGTTAGCTTCTGATCAGCAGCACAAGAGATAGTTCGAGGGCTTAACAGATCTTCTAGGAGTCACACTACGATTTTTACTCAAGATTAATCATACCAATTCGATTATTTTAGACACAGTATAACTAAAATGAATTCAAATAGCTGAGAAAATGTTTGACTTCTTTTTTGTCAACCAATATTTTAGTTTTGTAATAATTTTTACCAATTTTTTCGAATTAAAATGTTTTCAAGTTGTTATGATCGAATCGCGGTTGGTTATTTTAAAAACAACATTAACATGTTTACGCTTGTTTATCTCATTTATCATTTATTCCTTGAAGGATGTGATCAGTAGGTGACGCAGAATTTGCTCTATTTTCACACCCATTTTCAAGTGATGTTTTGAGATTTTACCTTGCTTCTAAAACATAAGTATTTTTTTGCCAAATACGCTCAGTACAATCTTAAGGAAGGTGCCAGTACTTTCGGATTCCTGATACTTTTTCGCTAAAATGCACTAAAGCCTACTCCTGCATTCTTCCTCATCACCTTTTCTTGTGATATTTGCAATTCATTCGCAAAAATCTGAATTTTTCTAGAGTTTTAAAAATTTTGCCCTAGTGGTAAAACAGGCGTATTTGCAAACCTCATTCTTTCTCCATTCCTTGAAACATATAATAGAAAGTTTTTTTTTGTCTCATTTTACAAAAGCCTGGATTTAAGGTGCGAAGATTTCTTTTTTTCCGATTATTTTTTTCAGGTTTCAGAAACGACTTGGTGATTTTGTTTTTGGTCTTAATTACTTTTGTTTCGAAATAAATCTGAAATCAGAAAATCCTAACTTTTCAAAATCAGTGAACAATTTGCTACATAAGTTTTGTATTTCTGGTAAATCTCAGATTTGTCGCGCACTCTTAAGTAAATTGAAAGACAAAATTAAGCTATTTCAACGTTGAAATATATCGCGGTGGGATCGTTGCGGGGCCGTGAGAAAGTTTTACTCGTATATGACCTTGAAATTGTGTGAAAGTTGGCCGGAGGTGAATTGTTATATGGGTCGCTGATTAATATTATTTTGGAAGGGATGAATTCACTTTTTTACTTATTAAGTAAAATTTGCAAACTATTACAATAATATTTAAACACTGCAAACAAGCATACTATGAAGCTGGATGCCACTATTCTGCTAACTGTCGTAACATCTGTACCTTTGAAGTGCGAATACAACAATATAATCCTTTATCACTTTTTGGTTAGAATGCGTAGCCACTATCCTTTTACGTGTGGTTTTTAACGTTTTGGGCTACGTCATTGTCTAACCAAAAGTCTTACTTCAGATAGAGGTCAACATTGTTGTTGAAGACCAATTCTGGTATCTTAATGTTACAAGTTAAGGGAGTCCCTTAGGCGGTATAAGTCTCTGAAGAATTAGTCGCAGTTAAACTTATCAGGAAAATTTATAACCTTCTTATTAACTATTTTTTGGTGCTTGTTGCGACATAAAAATGTTTATGATCATTCTATTTAAAAATAAGATTTTATGAGTTTTTACTTATTCAAAGTGAGATAACGTCACGATAAACTATTTTAAATAAAGGACAATATATATAACCTAAACTCCACCTGCCAGAGCGTGCTTTCAGAACACAGAGACCCAAAATATTTTTGGGACGTGTCATTTTGGCCGGCGGATATCGGACAGACCCCGATGTTCCCTCTAATTATTTAATTTTAGAATTTTATGGTGAGTGTCTTAGAAATTTGGCTCATTCAGACCGGCAATGCATTATTGGATGGCAATTATTGTTTTAAGGCCAATTAAAGACGTACTGCGAAAAGTAATGTACTACAGTAGCAAAGTTATATTGTGACACGGCCTTTTTCTGAAAATCAAAGTAAATGGAGGTTTGTATGCTACAAATCGAGTTAGTGCTCTAAATGGGCGTTTAAAAGATCCAAGTTTCAATGACACTAGATTGGCCAAAATTTTCCTGGGTCAACAACCACGTGAGTCAAATAATTTGTATCACTACTGTAGTTATATCGTTAAATTTTAACGGTGCGCCTCACTAACTACAGTATGTATTTTTTTTAGTTCGAAACAGACTCAGTGTCCGGAGATAATTTCTTCGCGAATTAATAGACGCTTCTCACCGGATATTGGAATCTGCTGTTTCGACATAAAAAATAATACTGTATGTGTGTGTTCTGAAACCCCTCGTGCCAGGTTGGGCGCTATAGGACATCTGCGTGCAGTGTGGGGTTAGAGGAGCTCGGTGCATTTGGGCCTCGTTGTGGGAAGGAGAATCATCGGCAAGCGCTCTTAAATTGAATTAAACATATTTCCGAGACTTGCTCGAATTCGTTAGCCGACTGTTTGCCTTTTACATTTATTTCATTATAACTCACGAAACCGTATTTTGTTCGATGTGCTAAATATCGTTTTTTTCGAATCTTTTTTCAAAAAGTGGTTAAATTTTCGCTTTTTGAGGGTTAAAAATCGTATAAATTAAATAAAATAAATTTTCAAACTGGTCCGACAGGACGTTTTTATAAGGTTGCTAATTAATAAAATAAGAATTAAATTTTGGCCTGTTATTTAGAACTTCCGATAGCAACGCGCGCTTTTTTGAAGTGTTTTTTTCAAAAAGACCGATTTATAAAGTAAAAATAATCACTTTGAAAAAATTTCAGATTAAAACAAGTAAGCTGAAGTGGCAACTTGTGTCTCGAAAAAGTTTCTATTCGAAAATTTTGATAGTGGCAAAATTCGATTCGTAAAAAAAGAAAAAAATTTTTTTTTCATTATTTCTGTTCTACACCGCGCAATTCGATCTCGCCGATTTTATTGAAAACGTATAATTTTGTTTGAAAATTGAAAATATGCCGCCCTATGATTGGGCAGAATTCACTGAGATCTAAATTGTTCTTTCCAGTCAAGCTTTTCACTGTTTCAACAACCAACTGCAGAACGAAATTTACAGTCAAAGTTGAAAGTCAGAAGATACCGCGATCATCGTTTGAATCAACTAGAGTTGCATCATTTTTTTGATTTTCTTACAATAATTTTACTTTCATTGCCATTTAACTTCAGATAACTCAGTGAGAATATCCTCAGTGAGAAAAATATTTTTCTGTATTACAAATCCTATTTAATTCTTGCCTTGAAGAAATGAAGTCTCCGATTCTTCACCATTTCTTTGAAATTAACGTTTTAAATTCAAGCGATCATTTACCACCTGACGATTTTTTGGCCACCAAACAAAAATTAATACTCGATAAATATACAAGAAAAAAAGTCTCGAAAAAGCGAATGCATATATTATTGTGAGATTGATCGAGAATGCTTATTTGTATTATAGTATATGGTTTCGTAATTGTAGCGATAGAAGAATCATGCTTAACCCATTTATCAGCTCTGGGTCTGATCCAGACTTGGTCTTCGTTTCGATTTATACGTTTTGTAGTAGAATTTGCCGATAAGTTATCTTTATGAGAGTATTCGGGACATTATTTGGAGAACGTGAAACGTATTTTTTTGACAGTCGTTATTTAAAGGAATACATAAAATATTATTTTTTTGCTTTAAAAAATGAAAAACAAAATGTCTTGAAATTTGGAGCAATGAACACGACATAAAAAAGATGTAACTATATCAGTTTTAAAAACAATAATTGAGTAGATTTATTTTGGCTAAAATGCATTTTGGGCTTGTTTCCTACATATCTTTAAGATCGAAGTGCCAAACGAATGAGGAATTTCAGTTTCAATAAGATTAATCTAGTTCTGGCACTAAGATCTTGAAAGTAAGAGTGCTTAATCTATAGCATTGAACGAAATAATAATTCAGGCATTATTATTAAATTAAGTAAAAATATAACAGAGCGGATGCTATTAGTCACGGAGGTATACACACTTGTTTGAATATGTTGCAAAAAGGGAAATTAATGATCTACTTAATTTAGAGCAGGGCGCCTACAAATTCCAGGAAAAATCTGAACCCGACCGATCTCCATTACTATTTCACCATTTTCTCCAAAACAAATTTTTTACAAAATGAATCTCGATAAAATATGAAGGAAAAAAAAGTCTACGAAAGGCGAATCATATAAACGTCTGTATCAATCAGATTGATTTTGGTTGTTCAGTCAGCCTTCGACAGGAAATGATAAATATTTTACGAACATGTTTGAAAAATCTACCACTAAGTTAGACTAACAAAATATTAATCATCGCAGATTTGAACTTGGTCTGGTCGCTTTAATGCGATAACACGGATATTTTTTTTCATGCGGTTATTTTTACATGTTTGGATGGAATTTTATTCAATGATTATAAGTTATACATCTGCCATCGCACTGCCCATCGCTCGCAAAATTCCATCAAAGATTATTATAGATGAATGGCCTGAAAATTATTTAAAGATAGACACATGAAAAAGATTACACGGAAGCATAGAAAATGAACTTAAATTTTTTCAATAACATTTATCCACCTCGCAATTTTTTATCGTAAATTTTACATCAAATTACTCAAATTTTTCTTCACTAATTCAAAATGATATTTATCTGTTTAACCTCCAAGCATAGAACAAAAGTTCGCCGGCCAGAGGCCCAGGCGGTCTACTCGTGAGCGCTGTATCACAGAAACACTTATGAGATCAACCTTCAACTTTTTCTTTATATCGATTAAGATAAGGAGTTTTAATTTTGGATTTTTGTATTCTAGAACTTTATGTATTGAAAATGCATAGGCAAAAAACGTTTCTGTAAAGAAAGGTTGATATTACAGATGATAACTACCCATGGTAGCAGGAAATGTATTTTTATCTCCAATTACTGCGCATTGCTATGTTTACTAATACTTTTGTAGATGAATGTATATGTTGGGAAGCAAAAAATATTCTATAACAGTAGTCAACAATAATTCAAAAAAAAAAAATCACGATACTTTTTAGGCAAAAAAATGTTATTTTTCTCGATCTTAATAAACATTTATTCTGATATATAATATTAGACAAACTTGGTTATTAAAATACCATGGCATATTTTGGAATCTTCACTCCCAAAAAATTTGCTCCATATAATGTCACAGAATGCTATTTTTTTATGCAATAATATGTACTCAAACACTATCACAGCGGAAACAGGGTCATTGCGCGGCGTATATTAGAGTTCGTCGCCCAACCCGGAGATTCGCGTAAGTCTGGGACTATACGGTACCTTACCTTACGCGTACTTCTGGGAAAATTCATGTTGTCAATCTTAAACAGTATCTGGTTAGATAATGTAATTGAGTAAGGGTGGTCTCAGAAAGATAAAAATTTTTGGTGTATTTAAATTATTTTTCGTTACAATCCTAAGATGTACAGATGTAGTATTGACTGGAACATTTTTTAAACGTATGATTGAAATACACGCGACATTCATATGCGTGTCATCTGAACAGGGGTTTTTAAAAAATTATTTCATTGTCCCCAGACAGATGGATCTATGGTCACTGAAATCTGCGCGGTGAAAACGCCTTTCTTTTGCCTAGGACGTTTGGGAAAAAAAAGCCCGATCTATTTCTATAACCTATTACGCGCACGCCAGGAGACGAATCACATTTATATTTTCAAAAGCGTAGGTTTTTGGCGGGGCTTACTGTTTTATCTCGGGTTCCAACTATAAGGTATATATCGCGCACCCGCCTGTACTTAAAAAAAACTACTTAATTCGAAAATTTTTTTCCATTGGGTTCAAAAATTATTTTTCGGAGGAAAGACTTCATCGACTAGACTCGATTTCCAGGGCAAGTAGTGGACAATTCCCATTAAAGCGCATTATACGACGCTTACTTAAGTAGACAGAACCCAAGTATAATAAAGCGTTATCGATAAACTATTAAGACAAATGACGTTGTGCGTTTTATTATGAAATTTTTAATGTATCAGTAATTATTATTTTTTGCAAATTTTCTTTAATCAGCCAAAATACTTACTTCAATCAGTGATCGAAAAATTCAAGATTTTTTCCATTACACAATATAGCCCCAATGATCAACGTGACCGTATTATCTTAAGGATCAAGGTTGGTTAAAGTAGTACTGTTTCATTTGCCAAAATGCTTAAATCAATTTTTTGAAGAAGTTGAAGTTGTTTCTAGAAGTTTTTCAAGATTTTTCATACACTCAGAGTCCGAAACGTACCGTGACCTTCATTTCGAAATGAGTTTTGGCCAATACCAATAGTACCAAATTACGCGAAAGGTATATCAGGGATAATAAACCTAATTAAGAGTTTTCAACATTCAGATAATTTATCCAACAACGTCACGTATCTTATTTTTCAAAGAACATAGAGATTTATTATGACAACTTAAAACTTTTATTTGACTTATTTCATCACGTGATTTTATTCAGACTGTTCTCTAGTAACATGAAAAAAGTCTTAAACGTTGAAGTTGACCTGGAATTTTGACTAATATGAGTACTTTTTCATTAACTGTATATTCAGTACCAATATATTTTTTTTTTCAAAAGTATCTCATGCGAAAAGACCCCTTTAAAGGAATCGTAAGAACTGTTAGGGTAATCTTAATGCATATCGCGCGTATGCCTCCAGTTTAAAGCTAGAGCATCTCCAGAGTTCAATAGCTTTCGAAATGCCTTGATAACATAGAACTGCGTAGCGGAAGAGAAGGTTGAAGGAAACATTGAATATTACGATTGCAGATTTTTTTTAAATTTCAAATTTTGTTTGGTATTATTTGATAGATTGGCCTCGGTCTAGAATAGAGGACCTTAAGAAGCCAAAACTTACACGAAAATAATAAGTAAATGATCAAAAAGTTTGCAGAGCAGCGTAAGCGTGACTACATCTCTGGTTCATCGACAATCATGATATCATGAACCATAATTTAGAGTCAATTTACATAGAATCATTCTGATTGAACTTATAATTGTTAAGATCGGAACTAGGCAGAACCCATTGAGTTGACTTAACACGTAGTTCAAATTAAAATAAACGTAAATTCGGTTGATTATTTGATTTGATTGGGGGGCGGGGCCCCCCCGTCCCAAACGGTAAAAACCATTATATGTTTTTTCCGCGATTTTTTTTCTAGCCCATTACATGACGTTTTGTTCATCGGATATTCTTATTTTAATTTATTAGCAAATTGGCTGAATATTTTTTAAGACTATTGAAAATGTTGTTAGTTAATGAAACTTTGAATTATATGGCTCGATCTATCGACTGGTCACTGTTGCCCGGAAATCAGTCTGGGATACAGAATTTTCATGATTGTCTACGAGTAAGCGAATCGCCTTCAATCAACTTGTCATAAAATTTGACCTATCTATCCCGAAAAAAATTTTCAAGTATATTCTTTAGATTCAATTGCTTGACATTTTAATTTATGTTAAAGAGAGTTTCATGCAGATTATTTTTTTCATCTTATTTGCTGCATTAAGTGCGCTTGGGCCTTCAAAGGTCTTATTCCTCAAGGGGGTAAACCATTTTGTACATGTGTGCGCTCTTGCGTTTAATAGAAAAAAACATCATATTTAATTCCTTTTATTCGAACAGTTACATGAATTATGAGCCAAAGTAGGGCACCATAAAATTATTGAAAATCTCAAATACTATGTTTTGCCAGCTGCGCATTTGTAAGCCCTGTTTCTAGTTAGTAGTGTTCACTAGCACACATGCGGTTTTTGGCCAAAGAAAGAGGATATTCTATTTATCGGTTATTTATTACATGATTCTCGTAAAAATAATAAAAATGTATGAGCAACGCAAATGTCTTCTGATTTGTTGTCGACACTGATTAGGCAGAGGTCGCAGCACACAATTTAGTCTTAGCACGAGATACGGAATTTCTAGTCACGTAAATTGCTGTGTTTAACCGGCAGTTACAGGTGGGTTACACGTTAACGTCGCAGAAGTAGGGAGTTAAGTCCTGCTCAGCTGTATGATTTTTAATCTGGGCAATAGGGACGTCTATTATGAAATCTCAATAGCAGTTTGAAGATCGCATGGTAAGATTTCGATAAGACGTGTTCGTCAAGATCAAAAATTCGTAGAATTTATCCGCATTCTAGACGAATCTGTGGATATATTTTCTGGTGATTTTGTTATTCTGTATTTCTTAGCTCTTCTGTATTGCAGGATGTCAAAAGTATTAGTGAATCGGTTATGTTTTTTTTGATTTTTGCTTAAGGTCAGCAAATCTTGGCTGCAATGTGTCGAAAAGAGGTGTTTTTATCGACGTTTTGGTAAAGGCTTTTTGCTAGTGGAAATGCCAAAAACGTGCACTATTTTGGAAGTGTGCAATCAGGAGGTGTCGAACATCGAATCGGTTGTACTTTGTTTGATTTCCGCTATTGGCTGTATCGACAAAAAGTGAGCGAAATCGACAAATTTTTGAATCATGAAAGTGAGAATTGGGAAATTTTAGATGCCACCGCAAGATTGCCCTTGGTAACGGGTTTGTGGAACGAACTTAACAAACTATGGTCTGATTTGAACAAGACGGTTGCTAAGATCAAAATATTTCTGATGCAACAACTTTAATTTTTTCTAAATCCTCTGTGTGTCATCAGACATAGTTGTATATCGTATTCCAGCAAACGCGTAACCAAAGAAATCTTTTAGGTTGGCGTTTAAATTTTCGCAATTCTCACTTTCAATATTCAAAATTTCATTTTGCGCACATTTTTTTGTCGATTATAACAGCCCATTAGGCGGAATTCAAAAAGCAACCGAATTCCGATGTTCAACCACTCCTTGGGCTTGTACATTCCGAAAAGCGTTTCTTGCATTTCCACAGAAAAGCCTTTTATCAGAAACGTCGAAAGACACACCTTTTCGCACATCACCGAATTGCTGACTCTGAGGCAAGATCAAAAAACAGAACCGATTCACTAAATTAGCATTTCACGATTCAATCACATTGCAAAATTCCGCGATATAAGCTGTACGAGGCCTTGTTTCGTGAAAAGCTGAAGACACTTGTTTAACGCGTTTACCAGCGATGGTTGGTGAGCGGGGGTACTATTGTCTAATGGACTCGCAGAGGTCAATTGATCTCCTAAGGTGATAGTTTCAAACTTTCAGTCTGCAGTTTTGTCGACCGTACGAAGTCTCTGATCCAAAATCACTGACACACCCCTTAGGGAGAGGCAGGTAGCGGTCGCAAAAAGTACTTTCTCTGTATGCCACTTTACCAGAAATACTAAAACTACTTTCAACTTTTTTGGAATGCACTATGGAGAATAGTGTTTTGTTTATGATGGTGCAGAATTTATTAATATTTTGTGGAATTCTAGAAATCGCCATTTTAGTGAACCAGGAAGTAGAAAACTCGAAATAAAATCAGTCCGGTTTTTAGTTCGAAAGACCACCAAATTAAGCTTGAGTTTCTGAATCAACAAAATTGCTTAAGCTTTTTATTTGAGTTTTTCTGTCATAAGTGGGGTCAATGTTTTCCAAAAAAAATAATCCCCAGGAAAATTCTGAACATTCATTGAAAACACAAATCGAAAATTTTGAACTTTTTTAGATTTTTTGTTTTGTTTTTTATTAGTTTATGTTTCTGAGTGTTTCCCGGAGCAATTTTTGTGCTAATTTTTACCGCCCAAAGTCCCTAGAAGATTTGGCGACCGTTCGCCTCCTTAAGGGGGTTGTGGGCTCTGTTGATGTGTGGAATTGCTGGGGAAAATAAGCCCTTTCCTCCAAGCTTGGACTAGGAAGGGTTAGTAACGGGCACAGCTAAGCAATAAAATGAGGAAAAATACAGGGAGACTAAAACCGTTCTCTATACCTGCACGTAATTTTTATGATTTGGATGAGGATTGGCTCACCGAGTACCGCAGTGAAAAATTGGTAAAAATATGTTCTCAATTCACACACAAATCGGAATAAGTCGGTCATTTTGTTTCAAATTGACATAAATAAAGATGTATGAAACGTCGAATATTGTCATATTTATTGACGTTATTTTCGTTGAAAACATTATCTCTGTTTGTTTTAGACGGATAAAATTAATTCATTAAATTATCTTTTAAAAATCGATAAAGTCGGGTCATTTTGTTCTCAAATTGAACAATTGAAATGTAAAATGTCTGACACACTACGATATTGTCATATTATTATGTGTCGTTATTTCGTGGTGAAAAATTATTTCTCTGTTTTGTTTTTTATAGTAAATAAAGTTAGACGAAATAATTTCTTTGTTGGTGAAGTAGTTGCAAGGAATCATGGTTTCTCGACGGTGGTGTCTTCGCAGTCATTCCCATGGCTCGAGCAAAATAAGCAAGATTGTGTTGAATATTTTTCATTACTTTTAAGATTATTATTGGTTATTGCGGAATACTAGAAAATAATAAAATTTTTGTTACGCACTTCATGGATTATTTTACACCACAACCCCCTTAAGGTCAAATTTCAAGAGGAGTTTAAAGGGGTGCAAGAAAGAGTTCTAGCGACCACTGTCTTGAAGAGCTAGAGCGCTATTTTTTTGGCAAGTAAAATTAAGGCGTTTTTTAGCTACGTTATTTAAAGGTTAGGGTCGACCATGTGAGTCGACCTTTCTAAGCGGTAAAGTTAAGGTCAATTTTATCGTCGAGACTTGAAAGTACCCTCAACGAAGCGGAGAGTCGACACTTTTTAATGAACGATATTTAGCAACTATGGGTCAAATCCACGTACTGAAAGGTCGCTAGGAGCGGCACAACTGGTTCCATTTTTGGATTTCAGATGAGGGTGTTGAAGCCAGTTTTTGCGCTCTAGTTATCTTTCAGTACGTGATTGACCCATAGTTGCTAATACGTTCATCAAAAAGTTGACCCTTCCGGTTCTTTCAAGTCTCTACGATGAACTTGAAATTGACCTTGAACTTTGACCGCTTATTAAAGGTCGATTACATAGTCGCCGACCCTCATTCTTAAAAATAGTTTGCTAAAAAACGCTTAATTTTTACTTGCCAAAAAAATAAGCGCTCTAGCTTTTCAAACGGGGTCGCTAGAAGTCTTTCTTGCCCCCTTGTAAAATCTCGAAAATTTGACCTTAAAATCCATTTTTTTTCGAAAAATTTTTATAAACGAAAAAAATCCTAGGTCTTAAAATGACCAGAAAAAAGTTCTCTACAAGATAGCTCAAAAACATCGATACCCATTTTTGAGTTTTGAAATTCCTAATTTCAAATGTTCTTCGGTGTATTACGCATTTATTCAATTTCATTTGAAGCACTGATATCCGATTTTTTTCAAAACAAGCTCTTATCACAAATTGTATGTTATAGGTTAATTAGGAATCCGTTTTGAAATATCTTGTTTTGTTTTTTTATGCGAGACGTTCAAAGTTTCGATTGCGTCTGATACGCCAGATTTCCCAATTTTTTTGATCACTTTTAAAATTTTTTTTTTTAAATTAAAAAAATTTATTTTTGCATACAATTTGAAATCTTGGCTACTAAATGCAAGAAAAATTAAAGATTTTGATGCTGCAGTTCAAAAATGACAGCATAAAATATTTAGAAAGAATTCGAAATTTCTGAAAAAAAATTTTGTCTGAAATTTTTATATTTTTTTTCTGGAATAAAATCGACAACAAAATGTCGAATGCCGCAAAAATTAACTTCGTAGCATGTGTAGATCTCGAGTTATAGAACTCCGTCGGTAACCTTCTTAACCGAAAGATTGGCATTTCTGACCTACGCTTTCAAAATTGATAAAAATTAAAAATTGCTGTTACCAATCTGTGATCGATAACCTATAAGTACAGTATAAACATGCCTTTGTTTTCAAAATTCATCATATCGTTTATTTTGCACATAATCGAAACGTTTTTAAATGGCAAAATGATGGTTTTTATCACTAGTGTAAATATGCGCCGAACGGTCTGGAATTTTCTTTATTTTTACAAAAAAACCATTAAAATTTGAAGTTAAATAAGATAAGTTAGCGGATTTACCCCTATAAAATTAAATATAAATTTGGCGCATACACTTAGGTAGGAAAACTTTTTTTTTGCTAAATATTTTGTAATTATGTTTAAATTGTAACCCTTGAAAAAATATTACTTTCAGAGCAAAAACATTTTAACAGTTGTAGGCTGACCATGTCAACACGTAAAGATTTGAAATCATTTTAAAATTGTCTATGTTTATAATGGGTAGCACGCCGATATCCCTGTTAAAACCCTTTTGGTGATTTGAAAAGAGGTGTAGGTTGGGGAGCCCATCCTTACAATCTGAGAGCCCCTTCTAGACCCTCATGAGCCGCTTTCGTCTTTTTTCGCCCTACTCTTATCAAATCACCCAAGTCGTTAAAAGGATATCCGTGCTCTTACATAGACATGTTAAAATGAATTTTTCATTTAAGCAGTAGTTGAGCATGTCAGCCTGACAAATGTTTTAAATGGTTTTCTCTGCAAGTATATTTTTGCGATTGACAGTGAGCAATTAACGTTACGAAAATAATTAGTGGTTTTATTTTTTTGTGCTTCTTATCTTAGCTGAGACCAGAATAAATGTGGATCGGCTTCATATATTAAAATCATTTGTATTATACTATTTTAGGAAAGATTTGAGTTCTAACTTATATTTTTGAATTCGTTAAATTTTCAAAAAAATTCAAAGCATTTAAAAAATTTAACGCATTTTTCGTCGAAATTTTTTTCTGATTTTGTTTTTGAAATCTGTGAAAAAAAACTACATATTTTCTGACCGCTGTTTGAAAAATCATAAAATGTTTATTTGTCATTTTTTATCGACTTTTATAAAAAATATTATGAAATTTTTCTGCAAATCAAGTCCAAAAATTTTTATTAGTAGTTTTTTGAAATCTTTATAAAAAATCAGGCCGAATCACTTGTGAAATGTTCTGGTATCTATTTGATTTCCGTATTTCAACCGATGGAATGGTCAAGCGAATATCGTTTCTGAACTACTGATGAAATTTACAACTCTTGCTTGTGACACCGGTTTGTGCCATTTGGCACGCAATTTAATAAAATTTTATTTTTGCAAAAAAATCTTAATAAAATTTCGGGTTTAATAGGCGTGTTTTCTTTTGAAAGTCAGGCGATTTTTTAATATTTAAACGCAATTGAAGGTCAATTTTTATTCCTAAAAAGCTGTTTTTCTCTATTTTTCATGGAAAAAAACTTTCGTATGAAGGAAATTTTTTCATGTGGATAATGATTCACCCACTAATTAGCGCATAATGCGCTGCGCATTACACCCGAAAATGTCTGAAGTTTATAAATATCGTCTTAAAGAAAATCTTACACCGGGTTAAGTTGGAAATGGAGTTCCAATGAAAAGTAGTTTTTGATATTTTTACAGATACTTAGTTATGTTGAGAAATTAAAAATACAAACGTTTGCAAGAATGAACACTTTAATTGAAGATAAAAAGTAAAAAAAAAATGTCACATTTTTTTTCTTTCATAAATCACTCCGAAAAAATGTACCAATCTTCGACATCGCTGCTACCCCCTTAACCCCCACCTGCACGAGCGTGTTTCAGAACACAGAGACCAAAAATATTTTAGGGAAGTATCATTTCGGCCGGCGGAATATCGGAACAGACCCCCGATTGATAATATTACAATTGAGTGCAAAACGGAGATAAATATACGTGGCAAAAATCTCCAGTTAGAGAAATTTTTATCGAAAGTGTTTACAGGTTTTTCAGCTAAATAGCGCGTCACCTGAGTTTTCTAGGGACCGCGAGGGTCAAGACAAATTTTATGTATTTTGGGAGGACGGTTGTGTCAAACTCGCGTTCAAGTGTTATGTCAGTATACTACTTGAACTACAAACAGTAAGAAGATTTCCCACGTTTCGAGCAAAAAAAAGTTAAGCAAAACCCGGAAAATTAAGCTTCAATTCGAGAGTTATTCATACAAGATTTATTGTTATTAGTTATGTAAATTATTATTAATTTAACTAATGAATCATAAGTATGATCTCATTGAAAAGTTGAAAAAATCACATAAACGCCAAATTCAATAAATTTAATTAAGTAAACTCGCGCCTGAACGTTCAATAATAGGTATTATTTTCCTGAATTGCACGATTTCGTAGCTTCCAAGAAAATTGGCTTTCATAAAAGGTTTGGCGAAATATAAATGTCACACTAATTTTGCGGATTTTCCGATAATTTTCACGTGGCAGGGCTTGAATTCTGGGCCAAGGCTTACTACACGAAAGGCTGATCTATTGTTGACCAAAGAGGTAAGCTGTGTTTGAGTTGTTTCTTTATTTAGGTGATCGTCACTCTCAAAAGTTTTTGACAAAATATCGATTGTTTTTTTAAAACAAAATAAATTCTTGGGTCTCAAAATGGACCAGACAAAAAATTCTCTACAAATGGGTCTATAAAAACAATACTCATTGTGGACTTTTTGATATTCCTTATTGCAAACATTCATGAATCCTTTAACTTACATATCGAAATTCGGACCTTAAATCAGGATAAATCTCGTCACAGAGATAACGCGTCAGGAAATGTATCGTATGAATTATATTATTCTTTATAAACCTCCACTTGCGGCTAAACTATGCGATTCGAGACAAAAAAATTAATATAAGTATAATCCCTTGTTAAAATAAATGGATGATTGTTCTTTCATCGTGGACAATTAATTTTTTGGTATTCTCTTGACTTTGACTCGTGAACCCGGTAGTGGTGTTCTACAACTGGCTCCTCAACAACATGGCTCCTCAACAACATGCTCCTCAACAACAGGCTCTTCAACAACAGCGCTTCTTCAAACAATACAGGCACTTCACTTACTTCAACAACTAAAATTAGGCTGTCGAAGTCATGCACATTTTATAGACCTGCTCAATTATAATTGGCGTGAAAAGGACACTTCAGAAATGCCCAAATTTCAGCTAAATTTCGAATCCCACTAATGCTGGTCTTAGTGATTGTTTTGAGTATGAGTATACGCAAGAGTTGCTTTTGATATTGGGACCGCTAAATTTGATCGGTGTGTTAATCACTCAAGAAATCACTAAAACCAATTTACTTAGGAGAACATCGTGGGGATTCGAACTCGCGTTATAGAGATAGTACGGTTTTGGAGATGGAGTTCTGTTGGTAAAAGGATATTGAAATATATATGTTTGAAAAATTAAACAAATAACTGGTTCTTGATTTATTCACAATTTTGTTTAATAAATCGTCCAACCTAAAAATTATATTAATCATTTGTTGCTGAACTTCGGGCACCCTAAACTGGGCATTCAAAATTAAAATAATCGTTCATTTTCATGTGGTAAATTCTATCTCCATTAAAATTGCCTTTTTTCCCAAATAATCGATGTCCATTTGATTCGTTACCAAATTCCTGGTTACTCGATTTTCTTCCCTTATTACATTTTCAGGTTCAAATAACTGGAATTGCTATTTCAGATGCTTATCTTCGCTGTTCGCTCAAAATGGCTTTCTTCGACCTGGATCTGTTTCCGGTTTCCTGGATCAACAGTAAAGGTTATTCTATTTTTTTCCTCTTCACTACTGTCCAAAATCCATCAGAGCCCTGTTGCATTTTTTGCACCCACATGTACTTGGTTCCACTACCAGCCTGGTCCGCGTCCATACTGAGCGTTATATGTACTAGAGTGGTGCTGTAGCAGCTAGTAGGGATGTGGGGACTAGTGCGTGTGGTGGGGGCTTATCGGCAGAGAGCACGTGGTTGTGTATCGCTGTAGTATTACTAAGGAAAAAAGGTATATTTTTTTATTATTATTATTTTTTTTTTATTTTTTTTTTTATTTTATTTTTTTTTATTTCTATATTGTTTATTTTTTTATTATTTTTTTATTTATTTATTATTTATTTTATTTATATATGTACTTTTTAAAACATAATAATGTATTAATGAATAAGATATTTCTATATGATATTTAATTTAAGTTATTTTTTATGATTAAATTTAAGAAAGTTTGAAATTAATGGGTGTTTGGATTTTTAATTTTATTGGTTGAAATTAGCACAAAGGAGTTTCGAACAGAAGGTGATTTTCTGGAATTTTGAAAATCAATAGACAATTCTGGTGATATGGTCTGAAAGACATTTACAGTTACCAAATTTTCATATAAAATAGGAAATACAGAATGGAAGATTACAATCCATTTATTAAATAATGACCCACTTGGTTTCAAAAGTTTGAGAATTTCTGCATGGCGAGAAATTGTTTGAGATTTTCTTTGGTTTTGTTAGATTGTTACCGGAATTTGAAAATTCATTAATCTCGAACATTAGGCAAGTTTTGAAAGTGTGAAGAGTTCGGCAACATTTGTTGGAAATGAGATTGTTGGACCAGTCTTGAGAGCTTTCTTTTGGTTTTCGGGTTAATTTCGCTCGGAGAGAATTTTGTTGCAAATCCACAATTCTGTATTCAAAAAATTTTCAGGATAATTCCATATTTGAGGTGGAAATGAAGCATCAGATTTGAAGTAGTTGTTCATAAAGATACATTCGAAATTCTTCCATTTTCGGTCTTGCTTGTTTCAACAGTTAAAATAGGCAGCAATCAAGCGGATATGGTTTAACGCAGGGTGAATTAAATAGACAATTTCGATATAAAAACACCTTGTTAAAATTTTCCATTAAATTCCCTCAAAATTTAGAACGATTAAAAAAATCTCTTTCCGGAAAATTGAAAGTTATTTTTTTAACTCCAAGATCTTACTATATGTATGGTACATAGGTCGATTATTTGGGTCTGAAAAAAGTATTCTTCCAATAGCCTTTATCATTTGTTCATTTCGCAATCAATTTTTTGAAGCCCGTAATATGTTCAATTCAAAATTATTAATTTCAAAAAATTTTTGTTTCAAAAAATTTATTATTTTATGTAGTTGGCTTATTTTGTCGTTCTTGAAATGAAAAAAACAATTTGGGTTACGAAAAAGTGTGGGAACCAAAATTGAAAAAAAAATGGAATAATATACACTTGCGGCAGAAAGGGACATTTTTGAGCAAAAAAAAAGTTCCGTCACGGTAACATTTACGTTGTGCAGTAAAAGGAAGTCAGATTTAATAAAAAATTATTTTGGTTCGTTTTCGTCATATTGCAGAAATTTTTCATTAATTTATGAGTAAAAACTTTCGGAAGTTATTTTTCTGACGGCATCAAATCGTTTTTGTATCTGATTAGGAACCATTGGAGGAAGCCAGGGACCTTTCAGGATTTCTTGGCCTGCAGTTTATTTCCAAATCGATCTTTTTCCAAATTCGGACAGTTTGTAACGCGATTTAATTTTGGATTCTTGAAATTCTGGTCGAATAACTTTCCATTTCAGCGAGAGTTCTGAAACCACCTGTGTTTACCGAAACAAACCTTTCTCGCCTTGCTCAACACGAATTCTCGGCGGAGATGTTTAAAAAAATCAACTTTCACAGGCGATGAATGTTTTTGTGAACAGATGGCAGCGATAACGTTTCCATTTTTAAAATCTAGTAACTTTTGGCTCTTGACGAGCAACAGGAATACATATTTTTTTTCTTGAACCATTAGCTTCGAGTTTGGACTTTAGTGGAAATTAAATTTAGGAGCAAGAAGTGCATTTAGAACGCGCTTTACACGATTTATTCGTGCATTTGGAATGAATCAAGAAGTTTTGAAAAACTCTGTCCAAACGTAATTTGCATAAAAAAATATTTCCAATTTTTATATTGGAAAATTAAAGCTGCCTTTGTGGACACGGGAGATGTGAAACAAAAAGGTTCTTTCATCAGTTCAGGCAATTAAGTTTTTGTGGTTCTGGATTTAAATCAAACAATTTTTTTGATTATTTCACTAAAGTATTTCACTTAAAGTAAGATTATGAACACTAAAGTCAGTGTTTTAAGTTGCGAAATTATATTTTTGTCGGCCCGCGGTCAATCAAATTGAAAAGTCATTAAAAAATCGCGTCTTTCCTATCAGCTGTTTTGTAATACAAAATGCTGTCTAAGAAGTTTCTCCAGCTGTTCATCTGGTATTTTTTTGTAATTTCCTTTTGATTTAAAATTGAGGTTTAATATCAACTGTTTTGAAATAAATCGGTTTTCACTATGCTTTTCTTTATTAAGTGCACTAGAAAATGTTAAAGTTTGCTCATTATTTTTGGCAAAAAATTGAACTTATTCGGAATTTAATGGTTTCCAATTTTTGAAATCTATTTAGTTGGCCTGATTTTGGATGATATAATCATTTGCCGTATAATTTAGACTATTTTGTTTAATTTAATGTTTTGAAAAAAACTACACTTTTAGTAAACTTAATATAAATTTTATTTATATTTTTGATGAAAATTCACAGGTGACAGCCTTACAATATAACAACTCAAATATATAAGTAGACATTATTTACATTATTTCAAAAATACAGTATTCGAAAAAGTACTGCCTATTATTTTATTTACAAGACTGCCCTAGTGCAGCACTAGTTTTACCTAGTACGTAGTAGCTCTTCCCCCTCCGCAAGGCCTTACCACACTTTTACACGTACTACTATATAGAGTATATTTGGACTCGCGGACGGCTGGAAGGCTTACCCATTATCGGCGTGGCCGTTCAGCTCATTTTATCTCTTATCTCTTATTATCAGTAAACGATAATTTCAGTGATGTTTTTTTTTCACCATTTGTTTTAATCCAATAATACGTTATATTTGGATTTGGGTTTATATTTCACGAATGTTTTTTTGCTATTGGTTGTAGGCCTCGCCCCCAAGTTAACTATCGAGGAACTTTTTCAGAATTTGATAATTATTTTCATTCGCGAGTAATCCATAGTTTAAAAAAGAAATGAATTATTTTACATAGAATGGGATGAAAAAAACATTCCATTTTTTTTTGCAGCTTGCAATACCCAAATTGTTGGCGGTTTATATATTTGAAATTATGAAAATGTCCAATTAACCCTAGAATTCGTTTTTATTTATGCACTTGGTTCTGAGAATCGGGCAAAAATGAGAGAATTTTAATTTTTCTTCTTCAAATTTTGTGACGTTTATTAACTTTTAAACAAATTGTTTTTATAGGCTGTTTAGGATTCTTTGGATAATATCATTATCATTGAAAAAATATATGTTCGGTTATAATGCTCAATTTAAGCGCTGCCACCATTAATGGTGCAAAGACACTACGGG
Source organism: Oikopleura vanhoeffeni (assembly GCA_004367855.1). Lineage (NCBI taxonomy): Eukaryota > Metazoa > Chordata > Appendicularia > Copelata > Oikopleuridae > Oikopleura > Oikopleura vanhoeffeni. The sequence continues at coordinate 70,378 of SCLH01002260.1, read as the reverse complement.
TCCAGAGATTGTCGGCCACTACGGGAGTTTAAGAATTACCGATTGAAATACCATAAGTTTTCTGATAATAATGAGGCTGAGGTTTTCAGATTGCAACATATCCAACCTGCTCCTTATGCTGGTGTTGATGTCTCTCCCAACTCCAAGGAGATAGTGATCAAGTTCTGACTCGAATTTCAATTCTAGAACTTTCCGTTCCTTCAATCAAATACCCCTTTCTTAACCAAAGCAAATGTTGCATTTCGCGACTTTTGCAATATAACTTCATTTTTTCAACAATGAAATATATTACTGTAGTATAAAATTGTTTTATATTGTATTATCTAACGTTTCGTATACATATGTAACCTGATTTTCAATAATTAAACCATTTCGAATTAAAAATCATAGTTTTTTCCAAAAACATTTTTATCAAAATCGAAAGTGTTCGAGGACGTTTGGTTTAAAATTGTATCAAAATTGGAAATTTTTTGTCAGGACGTTTGAGAAAACTGTCAGGGACGTTTTAGTATGTGGTGTACATGCTTAATAACGGTTAAAATTACCAGTTTATTGCCTAAAAAACCACGGTCATTTCCGGTAAATTTTTATACTCACCACTGGACGCGGGAGTGCGTCGATTTGAGTCCAATAATATCAACTTAATGGTGGGTTATAATTTCGTTTTCAAAACCAGTTTTCCACGGAATTTAATCTATGACTCATAGTTATGAGTCATAGACTATGCAATAGCCTATTGGTCTTCGAGGCAAAATAATCAGTGTGTTAAATTTGAGATATAGAAATTTGAAATTTATGGCTGTATTAACTTTTTTTGTAGAATCTCACCGAACCACATTATCAAATATCAAATAATGGAGAGAATAAATACTGATTTCAATGCCTAACTTAGCATAAACTTATAAACATAAATTAATTGTTTTCTTTATCTAAAAATTTAAAATATTTGTTAACCCCCTCACACCTTTGACTATCTAAGGGCAAAAACATTTTCGGGAGCCAAAACGGCGCAAATAACATCGTCACAGCCTACAATTCAAATATGGTATTATAGTTTTTGCAATTTATTTCAAAAAATTGTTTGAAAATTTTATACGATGAAGCCCGTTCGAAAGTTACTTTATTCCTACTTTTTTTTAGGATTTTCGTCAAAATTTCTCTTTAAAAAAATTTAATCTGTGTTGAAAACGATACATAATATCGAAATTCTGAGGAAGCAAGTTTTTAGGAAAGTTATTTGTGGATTCTTTTGATATAAGTTTATTTTATTCTGCAGTCTTCTATACGAAGAATAATTTTTCACAATTGATTTTTATTGAAAACTCACCCAATAATGAAAAAAAAATTTTTTTCAAAAAAATTTATTTTTCGAAAGAATTGGAAAGGCAATTTTAACCCAAATAGAGCCGACAAAGACAAATCGATCAATTATGTAGAACATAAGGTGGTACTGGATTTTGAGTTTTTCCGCTGATTAGCAATATTTTTTCACATTTTTACCAGCATATTTCGACGCGCGGCCGATATGGAATAACTTGTTTTGTAAAGCGATAGATATCATATTTTCAAATTGAGACCAGGCTTTCAATAGCTTAAAAGTTCACTCTAACTGTTACGATTCTTTTTAAGGGTTTTCCACGTGATTTGCAGTACTTTTTGAAAAAAATCATATTACAGTAGTTTTTGAAAAAGTACTCAAATTACGTCAAAAAAATTCCAGCTGCGTCAACTTCAAACGTTTTTAAGACTTTTAACACATTACACCAACGTCCGATGAAATCACGTGACGAAAATAATCCAAAAATAAGGGTTAGGGAATATGTCATAGAATTAATCCTTATTTTTCGAAAAATAGGAATCACGTTGACGTTGGAAATATTATTTATGTTCAAAACTCTTAAATTATGTGTTGATTTTTTGGCGTAATTT
>SCLH01002260.1:45115-57413 GCA_004367855.1 Oikopleura vanhoeffeni | reverse complement strand
TTTTTCGAATTTCCGCCTTATTGGCTGTAAATCGACAAAAAAGTGCGCGAAATCGACGATTTTGAATATAAAAGTTGGAATTAGAAAATTTAAATGCCACCAAAAGATTCCTTGGGTACCGTTTGCTGGAAACGACATTAGCAACTATGGTCCGATTTCGAACAGAAACGGTGCTAGAGATCAAAAAATAATTTTGATTAAAAACTTTAATTTTTTTCTAGAATCCGCTGTGTTCAAAATCAGACCATAGTTGCTAATATCGTTTCCAGCATTTTACATTCCGAAAATGACGTTTCTTGCATTTCCACAGAAAAAGCCTTTTATCAAAACGTCGAAAAAACATCCTTTTTTGGCTTATTTAACCAGATTGCTGACCTCTGAAGCAAAAATCGAAAAAAACAGAACCGATTCACAAAAATTCAGACAATTTTCAAGCTTCTCACCAAATCTCAAAACTTTCCGATATAAGCTGTAGGATCCTTGTTTCTTTGAAAAAAGCTGTTGGAGTCGTGTTTAACCGCGATTAACCAGATGGTTGGTGGGAGTGGTACTAAATTGTCAAATGGAATCGCGAGATCAAAGATAAATCTTCCTGATGTATGTTTCAAAAATATCCAGTCTGCATTTGTGTAACCGTACGAGTCTCTGAAATCCCAAAATTCACTAACACCACCCCCTTAAAAAACTTTTCGAAGTACTTCTCAAAATAATGGGAGCGATTATACTGGTAGTTCGCCGGCAATCTAAGTGAAAAGCCGTCAATGCAAATTGATAGAAAGCCAAACATGTAAATAAAATATATTTTGTCCTAAAGTTTTACGTTCGTTATATTTATTATGACTCTTTTATAAAAAATAACTATATCGCCGAATTTGCGAATATCGTTTAAAAAAACCTACGAAATTTCACGATGTTTAGCTAAATACCTGCCAGTACCCATATCGCCGAAATTACGTGAGTGTTTGGGGTTTTTCTTACAAATTACTTTGAGTGCGTCATGAATGACGTCATATTTCAAGATTTAAGTCCCAAATCTATTTTTTTGAATATTCATTTGATTGCATTTGGTGGAGTACGTAATTCTACACATTTTGGTATTATCCTTCATTTGAACCTATTGTTCAACTCCATATAAAATTCAAAAGACTTGTTAAATATGAAGTCATTTCGAACACCCACGCCGCGTGGGCCACGAGTTTATCATTTTTGAACAACAAAAATTTATTTCTGTTTCGATATCGCCAATATCGCCGAAAGTGCCCAATATATGCCAAATTTTTTCTGAAAAATTTTTTCGGCGATATTGAGCCTCCCCCTGTATTTGTTTTAGTCCATGAGTGGTTGTAAAGATTTCCTTAAGGGGGTCGGTGCTATTTGACAGATTTGCACTTTTTCAACTTTTTTTCTCTTGATGATAAACTTTTTGCCACTTTAGAATTTTTAAATAAAAACTTTTCCAAATGAAAGTGCCCTTTTGAGCTCACTTCGTATAATCAGATTTTTTTCTTCAGATCGATAATTTTCACTTCATAAATCGTCTTTTGAAAAAACACTCAAAAAACGGGCGTTTGCTATCGAATAAAATATTTTTTTATATATTATTAATTAGTAATCGTGAAAAACGGTCCCGACCACCGTTTAAAATGTATTTAATTTGTTTTTATACGAGTTAATTGAACATAAACCTAAAACATTGTATTATAACCGTTCGATTTAGTATAAAACAGAAATTTTTAACTCACAATTTTCCAAAAAAAAACTCAATTTGCTAATTTGAATTTTGGCATCTGCTGGCCAAAATTTGGTTTGTACAAAATGTTTTATAAATGATTAAAGCCTCCTTCAAATATCCACTGGCTTGTTTATTATTCACTTTATGCGCTACTTTCGGTGGTTCCATGACCGTAAATTTCTTCACTTATCGAAAACCAATTTTATCTGGATTCTTAATGCCTCGCCCCGTAATGTTAACAACAGTCGCCTGGTGGTTAATGTTTTATGCACCGAATGATGTTGTATATAAAATTTGTTCGAATAAAGCTGTTCTTTTTGGAATGGTTGTTTTGAAGGAGATTTTCAGAACCAAAAAAGTTTGGATGGCGGCCGAAGGAAAGAGATTATTTACACGTAATTTCGAGTCTACTACACGGGGGGCTCAATCGTCTGAGTAAAACTCACGTAATTTCAAGTTTTTTAATCAAAATAATTTTCGTGCCGAATAGTCCGAAAACCGTAATCTTTCGAAAGTGCCTAATTGTCCTTAATTTATAATTGACCTAGAGCGCCTTATTAGTGTGAATTTTAATTTCCTTTGATTTTTTAACAAACGTCAATTAAAAGTTAGGCTTTGGTCAGGCTAATATTTCACTGTGAAATATTCACATCTAAAATCGTGGATGACATGATTTTTCGAGGAATATTTTTGATAATTTGGCTTTTTCCGTTTGAAAATTAGGTTTTTATTTTATGTAAAATAATTAATCAAATTGTGGAGGAAGCAAATATTGTGTCTCACTTGAAGTATCTCATTGGTCAATATCTTATTGGCTCATTATGAACTAAGTGATGTCTAAACTTCTCTTCAATAATAATTCAATTATGTTATGTAATAATCATATTGGTTCACACGTGACGTTTAAACTTTTTGTTATTAATAATTGAAGCACCGCATGATATAATATTTGGGGTGGAATTTTGATAATACGTTTGGAGCAGGCTTGTAAATATGAGTCATTTCGTTTGCCTTTCATGCGCGAAGGTTCAAGAAAATAATAGAGAAAGAAGGGGAAGAAAACCCACGCAAATCTTTCCTTTATACAGGCGAGAAAAATCTCTTCTAAACCCTGGTGCCACATTTCATTTGATAAAATCCTTAAATTCTGATTGGGCGGTTCCAACACGTTTATTTACTTTTAATAAACGCATTGGAAAACGCGTAATACGAAAAAGACAAAAAAACTTTTTATTTTATGCCGAATAGTATACAAACGTACTATTCGAGATAAATTAAAAAAGATTTTTAAAATCGAACCGGTGGTTTGTTCTATTTTTCTAATTATTTTTAAAAAGTGAAAAATAGTAAAAGCACCCTGTCAAATGCGTAGGTGTCCCGGTAGCGCCACTTAAAAAGCAATCGTATTTTGATTCATATAATTCTTTTAGAAAGTAAATATGGGTCCTAATCGATGATGTTGTGTCAATAAATTGATCTTATTGGTCCATGACTGAGGTTCAAACTTCTCTACGATGACGATTTAACGTTGACGATTTAAGTGACTCATGATAATATTGTTTGTTTGAGTAAGATACTTATTTCGTAATAAAAAAACTAGCGATGATAACACAACAACATGTAACATAAACATCCATTTAAAAACTTCGGGAGGGGAGGGAGATAGATTGCTAGGGTTCTTGAAATGCGGGAAAAAAATATTTTTCGAACCCCTATACAAACATAAAAGAAAGTAGATATTGCCAGGTCCATGTCTATGAGCTGAAGAGAGTTTGTGAAATGACACAGAGAAATCGTTGATCGTCATTTTGAGACAGCTTGCTCGTCACGAAGTTGTATGAGTCACATATACTTACAGTGAGCGGGCGAAATTCTTATTGATTTCACTCATAAAACCTCGCCCTCATTGGCGGCTCAAAAAGACTACTTATCACTTCTTATTCTGTTTTAAAAGGTAATATACGAAATAGACCACAACAAGCTACTTATTTATTGTAATAGTCATATAGAGAAACGAGTTTCTGGTATTCAACGGCCAACAGAACAATCTCATGACGAAATTTCCTATTGATTACACATCCCGTTGCACCCAGAATTTTATTACAAATTCAGATTACACCGATCAGTGAATAATTTTGCATTTTTCAAAGTAGGTCAAAGGCAATTCAGTTTCGTATTTAAAAGTTTTTTATTCTTAAATTTAAGGTTTCGAACAAAATTCAATTAAAATTAAGAAATTCTCAAATTATGTCTGCATATTATGGAAATCACAATGAGACGTAATTCTGAGCCTATAATTAACTCTTAAAGTCTCCAAAAATAAATATGTTCTAACTTTAGTTAAATAATACAGAATAAAAACGGAAAAATGGGTCACCAGCGACCATGAGTTACTCTGGGAGTTAATAACCTTAAATCAGTGGGCTTGCCAATTTACGCAGGTCATATCGATCATGATGCCCGAGAACTTAAATCTCTTAGGTACCTTTTTCTCTGAAAACCGATTAAACCGGTTGAGCACGACATTACCGTGAACCGGCTGACTGCGGAAAAACGAAAAAAAATTGTCGTTGAATTTTGGTCAGGTACACGATGCAAAACGTTTTATGATACATGTCTCGAAGCTTTCACTTCGTCAAAACATTATTATTCTTTGAAAAAAAAAAGCTACCTTATTCCCTATTCTTTTAAAAGGTAAATGAGAGATTTAAGTTACTCGGGCATCATGATGGATATGGAGTCCATATTATTGACCGTCCCAGGCAAAAATTTTTCTGATTATAGACAAAAATTTTCGTAAAATTTTTTCCGATTTTTTATCTAACTAAATAAGCAACGCTGACTTCAAAAACTGAGAAATCCCCTCTATTAAAATATGAACTTGTCGATTTTTGCCGTTCCTACTTTACTTTACAGTCACTTTGAGCAAAATAGCTGGCAAAAATCGTTTTTTCTTATCATTTAAATTTAATTCAAGAAAATATGTTTTGAAGGTCTGTATGAGCTAAATTTAGAAATTCTAAATTAAGCTGCATAATGAAATCTGAGCTTATAATTGATAACCTTAAATCAGTGGGCTTTGCAATTTACGAGGGTCATATTTTGCTAGCTTCCTTAATTGGTCTGCTTGGAGCAGTTGGAGGAGGATTTGTAATGAATATGTCCATATTATGTACTCAACCCTGGGATAAGACTGGCTTAGATTATTTTAACCTGTCTATGCTGACTAAATTTGGGTTTATGTTTGCATTTCTTTACGTTTTAGAACTCACAGGTAAATTATTGAGCGATCATTAGTTTTTTCTCTAAAAATTAGTTTAGAGGGCTAGAAAATTAAAGCCAAATGTTCACACGAATTAGGCGTACTTCTGAAAAAAAATTCGGTAGTAACCAGTCCACTGGGTCATTTTTGTAAAGCAAAACATTGACGTACAAGTAGTCGGGGGTCTTTTTCCCGCATTGAAAAAAGTGGTTTTTCGGCATTTTCTAGAAGAGAGTTTATCAGAAAGACCTGAATTTTTGGGAATACAGATACCTATCAAAGTTTGAGGTTGAGAGTGGAAAAAATTCTAAAAATTTTAAGTCAGCTGTTCTAAAATTCTGGAATACTGTGTTGTTAACCAACTCTGAGAAACCAATTTTATATTTTCAATATTAGAGGTCGAAAAACCAAAAATATAAAAATCTGGCTAAAGTTAAATCTTCTAGAATTCCAATAAATCTGAAATTTTCAAATTTAATTTTTTCACATTACATGCATTCACAGATTGCCCATTGTTTAAACATATTCTGACTCATTTTGATAAACCGAAGCTTCTAAAAAAGCCATAAGAAAAAATGCGGGAAAAAAGACCCAAGACCGTACAAGTACTGTAGGCAATTTTTATCGTAAAATTGCGAGACTGAGTATCGTCCCCTATAGGTAGATCCCGCAGCTATCCACTCTGTCGGCCTACGCTTTAGCTATCTTATAGCCTAGCCCGCCTACACCAAAGCGAATGTAATGACACCTCTTTTGCGGGATAAACATTTAGGGGGAAGTATATCGAAAATGATCCCCACTGCGCCTTTTACACCACGCGTCATAACTATGAGCCAGTGTTCAATCAGAATACTCGATTGTCGACTTAATTCAAGAATCCCGCTATTTCATTGGTCACTTTCTCAAAGTTATGACGCGTGGTGTAAACGGCGCAGTAGGGATCATTTTCGATTTAACGCCCAAATAATTAGGGGACGATACTTAGTACTTATGTATAGAAACACTTCGGTGCTTAAAGACAGATTTGCACTTTTTCAATTTTCGTTCTCTTGATGGTAAACTTTTTACCACTTCGGAATTTTCAGATAAAATGATTTTCAAATTAAAGATGTCACCTTTGAGCTTACTTCGTATAATCTGATTTTTTCCGACCAATAAATTTTACTTTGTAAATCGTCTTTTAAAAACACACTCAAAAAACGGGACATTTTGGTTAACCCTTGTGAGCATATAAAAAAAAGTTCCGCCAAGCACCAGAGCCACAATTGTGGCTCTACTTTGAATGTTGTTTACAGAAAGCGTAAGGCAGTTGGAATTTGAATATTTCTGCATAAGAAAGTTGAGAGGTAATATTTTCGCATCCGAAATTTTATATTCTAGAATTTCAATTTTTAGTTTCTAGAAATATAGTGAGAAAAGCAAGGTATACCATATTCACGTGTATACACGGTCACAATTGTCTTCACAAGTGACCTTTCCGTCGAAACGATGCACAAGTATCTGGGCCTACGTCATCGTTTTGTCCGCTTATTGTATATCTCATACATCAAAAGTAATTTATAAAGAAGTCAAAAATTTTGATGGAAAAATCATAATTGTTCGATTAAAATTTTTATTTTCCCTATAAAAGCAGATTATTACACTTTTTTATATTTCAAGTTAATATGGTATGAAGTACAACTGTTGGCAGCTTTTGATTGCTTAAATTCACTTCAAATAATTAAATTTTTCATGGAATACTTGAAGTTGAAAATTTAGAAATTTCACTTCCGAAAAAAAATATCTTCCCCTAGATACCAATAAAATTTTTATTTCAACTGTTATGCAGCACAAAACACTTTCCTAAAAACTGGCCTAATCTTAAACTTGTATTTTATGTCTAGTCGAAATAATTTTTTAGAAGTGAAACAGAGGCGAAAAATTCTTATAAATCAACACCCCGTAATTCTGGAACAAACATTCAAAAAAAATTTCAATTATTTTTCGGAACCGAATCAAATCTTTATAATGTGTATGAAAGAAAAGATTCTACGATCCCGTTTTTTGCCGTTTTGAATGAATTTAGGTATGCTAAGAGCCACGATTGTGGCTCTGTGCTCACAAGGGTTAAAGGCGTCAAAATTGAGGTAAAATATTTTTTTTATTTTTATTAATTAGTAACCAAAAAATACGGTCCTGCACACCGAATTACATTTATTTTATTTGTTTTAATACGATTTCTACGTCAAAATCGAAAATTTCAAACAAAAAAAAAAAGAAATTTTGGCACATCGAAAGAAATGTTTTTTTTCATGAGATCTAATTTGGTGTGCAGGACGGCTTGACAATTTGGCAAGTTCCAGAGAAATATTTTTTTTATTCTTGATTAACGAGGACTTTAACCGATTTCTTCCGAACCTAAGTTTCGTTGCAAAAACTATGATTTAGAGTATGAACCAGAGCGAAGAAACAAAACGAGGGCATATTTGAAATAAATAAAAGGTGGAATTCGGAATATTTTTAGCCGGTGATTTCAGAAAAATTAGTTTGAAAATTTTTGAACAAGAAATGAGGAAAATTTTCAAAATATTTCCAAATATTTTCGACCAAAAATCCCAAAAAAATGTCATATGATTTTTCATAGAGCATATAAAAAATATGTGATCACCTACTCGAAAAGTTAAAGTGGCCATTTGTAGAGTTTTTCTCGTTGATTCAAAACAAATAATTTAAAAAAAAAATAAGCAAAATTTTTCCAAAAATATCTCAAAATTTGACGAATTCGAAAAGTTAAGGGGGTTCTATAGGCAGCCCATATCTTTTGAACTGGAATTTATATTGACTGGATTTTACGATTTTTGATCTCAACGTAGCTTGTTAAATAATATAAAATAATAAAAATTTTAAAAATTCGACATCCTGGAATTTTTCATACAATTTGAAATAAGCTGATTTTGAGTATATAGGTTCTATAGGCAAGTCGTTTATTTTTTAACTAGAAGATCTAGAAATCTGATTTTTGTACTCAACGTGGCTTTTTTAGGTATAAACAACTTAAAAAATCATGAAAATTTCCAAAGTTTTTCGAATAAAATATTATACCGTTTCAAGAAACATTCAACTTACGAATCGTTTCGTACATTTGAAAATGTCATACGATGACATGGATGTCAAAAAATAAATTTTTAAATCGTTATCCTGAGAGTTAAAAAATATCCCCATATCCGTTTCTGTCTCTAAGCACCGATGTCCTTAACAAGGCCCTTCTTTGATAGAGCAAGCTTATTCGGTACTACTGTCGTATGCGTCTAAGACGACAGAAATTTTTTTGTCGGTTTGTCTACCTGAAAATGTGCCGTTTTCTCCATTTAAAAAAATTTTCACTAAAAATGCTCTAAAAAAACGAAAAATAGCGCTAGAGAGCAAAACGGCAAGCCAAATGTGCGCAATACTTAGGCGCAACTTTAAAAATTTTGGGAGTAATTAGTCACCTGGTTAAATTTTTTTTCAAAAAAAAAGAAGATTTTCAAGAAAAAGTTGGATATTTTTTTTAAAGGATGTTTTTTGTTGAAAAATAGCATAATTCATCAAAAAAGGGGGTTTTTCGTGTTGGAAACAACCACCGCAGGCTAGCGCAGAGCTAATATTTTTTCATTGCTAGATCTTGTGGTACTTGTTTTGAAAAATTGAGTGTCCGGTATTTATTTTGGTTTGATGATTTTTGGAATTTTGGATTTTGAAATATTTTTCCAAGTATTTCGAAAATAAGGTAAAAAAATTTTTTTTAAACAAAATTTTTTGCGGGCGTTATAGTCAATTTGAAAAAAATCGAAATTTTTTTTTCAATTTCTGACATCGGCTGAAACGCCCGCACAAAATTTTTTTGGAAAAAAATATTTGCAACCAAATTTTGAAATTACAGAAACAATTTGAGAATATGAAACGGATAAAAGTTTAAAAAAAATTTAAGAATTCGAAATTAATACAAAATATGAACCCCTCTCTTTTCATTCATTCACTAATTTTAAAAATAATGTTCAAAAAAAATGCGTAGGTTTTGCCGGTTTTGTCCACTTAGACTTGTGTCCGCTTAGACAAGAACCACAGTAATTTGTTGGATTCAATTTTAAAATTTATCTGTTGGAAATCAAACTTTATTAAGCATTTTTGAAATTTTTTCTGAGTATTTAAAAATTGAATAAAAAAATGAAAAATTTTAGAATTTTTTTTCGAAAATTTTTTTTTCAATTTTTTTAAATTGTCTGAAGCGTCTTCAAAATTTTTTTCATCAAAAATTTTTTTCCATTTGTAGAAAAATACTCAATTTTAAAAATTCTTTAAAAAAAGGGTAAAATGACACCATCTATCAGAGATGTATGTACCAAAAAACTGGGGATAACTGAATTCACTAAGGTGGTTAATTTGATTATAAAATTATTATTCCAGATCTAATGGGCATCCCTTTTTTCTTACTTTTAAGTTTTTTTTTCTCGAAAAATCGAGGTTTGGAGGCCAAAAAATCATAATTTCGAAATTTTTTTACAAAAAGTATGTTAATTTCATTAATGAGTGGCGTTGGCCTAACAACTAATGATGCGGCATTTGTTTTAAAATAATTAAATACTGAAAATACGAAAAATTGGTATATTTTGATCACGTGACGACCAAAATTTATATATTACATGTATTACATATATTATTATTATATTTATATATTATTAACCCCCAAGAAGTTTCAGAAGAATCGGGTTTTTCGGTCATTTTGAGTAATTTTGATGACTCTTTGAAGCCAAAAAAATTTTCTACCGCATATTTTTTTCCTAGGTTTCACATGCAGAAAACCATTTGTCGCTATCTTGTCTAGTTGTCCCAGTCGAAATCATTAGTGGCCCACCTAAAAAAAAGCCTAATTATAACGCCCAGTTTTGTCCACTTCGTCACATTTACTAAAAAAAATCAAATTTCGCTACATTATTATGGGTATATTTTTTTTTCACTACAATTTTTTTTCTTACTACAATTTTAACGCCCGTTTTGTCTTCTTAGGCGCACGTACTTTTCGAAAATGGCCAAATTCTTGTCGTTTTGTCCTCTTAGACGCATACGACAGTAGTTTTGAATTCAAACAATTAAATTAGGAAAGTTAAATACGTCGGTAATTTTCCATTTCCTTCTCTTTAGGAAGCCTGAACAGACCAAACGGAGAAAAAACAACGAAATTACCTATTTTAAACTTAGGGTTTTTTGTGGCGTATTCCGTGACTGACAAAAACATTCAATATTTGTTTCCCAAGGGCACTCCCCTTAAAATTATAAAACTTAATCACTCGAGAAGAAAATATGGATTTCAGTAGAAATGTAAATAAACATTTCACAACTGGTCTTTTACGGGTCGTTTTTTGACATAATAATTCATGCAACTTGGTTATAATGAAAAATAGCAGTTAATAATTTGAAATGACACATTATTTAAAATAACAAATTATCAAAATTAACAAATTATTTAAAATGACACATTTAATTAAATTATGACAACTTTCTAACACCTAAGATAAATAATCGTCGTTTTCTATACCTCTGTCATTACTTTTTTTAGTTGTTAAAATTTTCAGCCAAATGAAGATTTTGAAGAAAACTAACGTTAGTTCATTTTCACATGAAAATCAGATAAAAATGAAAATATTTTTACTTAANTACTAGACCAAACTAGAAAATAACAACCTTCTTCCCAAAGGGGTATGCCGCATATTATATGCATATCATATGTGGCATATTATATGCCATGAGGTCATAAATTTTGATATATTTGTTTGGCGGTGATCATTTCTGACCAACTCACACATGAATAACTTCCCTTTAAAAAAACACCTAACTTGAAAAGCTTACATATATCATAAATCATCCCTACTGTGGATCTCTGTCCACGCCTACCTGTGATGCTTGGCCAGCCATTCAGAGACAACTTTTCAGAGCGGCAAGCCATTCAGAGCGCCATTCAGAACGTCACTACCTACACAACATGTAGGCGTGGACAAAGATCCACAGTAGGGATAATTTTCGATATATCAAAGTTTAAAATAAAAACATATATCATTTTCTAAACCTAAGTGCATTTAAAATAACTCTGAAGAGGGTAGCAGCGATGTGGCAGACTGGCGTCAATTTAACTTACAAAATTAATTAGTTGGTTTATTTTTTTGTGCTTATTATCGTTAGCTGAACAAGAATAAATGAGTATCAGCTCATTGAAATATTTTTTATCTATTTAACGAAAGATTAGAGTTGGAACTTTTATTTTTGAATTCGTAAAATTTTCAAAAAAATTCAAAACATTATTAAAATTTCACGCATTTTTCACCCAAAATTCTTTTGGTTTTTTTTAAAGTTTGTGAATAAAAACAAAAAAAAAAGCCACTTTAACTTTTTTCATGCATGTTTATATATTTTCTGACTGCTGTTTAAAAAATCATAACATGTTCATTTGTCATTTTTTGTTGACTTTTTTTAGAATTATTATGAAAATTTTTCGCAAATCAAGTCAAAATTTTTTTATTAATGCTTTTTTTTATTCTTTTTAAAAAATCAGGCCGAATCAGTTTTGTAATTTTCTGGTATCTATTTAATTTCCGTATTTCAACCGATGGAAGGGTCAATCGAATATCNTTTCTGAACTACTGATGAAATTTACAACACTTGCTTGTGACAACGGTTTGTGCCATTTGGCACGCAATTTATAAAAAATTTGTTTTTCCAAAAAATCTATATAAAATTGCGGGTATAATAGGCTACTTTACTTTTAAAAATCAGGACAGTTTTTTATGTTTAAACTCAATTGACGGTCAATTTTTTTTCCTAAAAAACTGTTTTTCTCTATTTTCCATGGAAAAAAAACTTTCATATGAAAGAAATTTTTTCATGTGGATAATGATTCTCTCACTAATTAGTGCATTACACCCGAAAATGCCTGAAATTTATAAATATCGCCTTTAAGAAAAAATCTATGAGTTTGAGCTATCAAAAAATATATATAAAAATATGTTGGCTGAAAAAATGGCAAAAAATAACCAGAGGACCCCATAATAGAAATCATTAACCCTTGGAAGCTCCAAATTGTTTTATTGGGCAGAGGCTCATGCACCACTAAAGTGGGCGACTTTAAGCCTTCATTACGGATTAACTACATTGTATAAAAAATATAAAAAGCCGTGAATGATCTTAATTTTGTGAGGATAGTCCAACTTAGTGAGGTAATCAATTAGATTTCAAAATTTTAATCTAAATTGGCCGAAACTACGCTGCAAAGATTGGGCTTTGATCATTTACTT
>SCLH01002260.1:18709-37837 GCA_004367855.1 Oikopleura vanhoeffeni | reverse complement strand
TTTTTGCATATTTTTTGGACTGAACGTTTTATTTTTTCAATGGGCTACAATTTGAAAATTATTGATAAAGAGTTGAGCCTGATTAAAATAGTCTGATTTACTCAATACAAGTGTCAAACGACAGATCATTACATTTTGACGCCTTCTAGATTCTAAACATACATTCCTTAACCCTCACCTGCACAAGAGTGTTTCAGAACACACACATAGTTAGATTGTCCATCATTAATATCGACTTATAGAAATAATGTTCCGAAATTTCTTAGAGGTTTATATATGGGGAAATGGAAAAAAAATACGAAAAAAAATTTTGGTCATCACGTGATCAAAATATAGCGATTTCTCAAATATAGCGAAATATCTTTTTTCACCACCATGTGGCGCCGAGTGTCAAAATTAATAATGCCAAAGTTTTCCCTCCAAAAGTCACTCCAGTAAGTATATTTGTAGATCATTATCATGTTCCAGTATTGTTTTAACTGCGTTTAACAAAAAATTGCATCCAAATAATGCATTTCCGGTCTGATGAGAAATTTCTACAACTCACCAAAATTCTTGAAATTAAAAATAAAGGGAACTATCGGGGGTCTGTTCCGATATTCCGCCGGCCAAAATGACACTTCCCCAAAATATTTTTGGTCTCTGTGTTCTGAAACACGCTCGTGCAGGTGCGGATTGAATTAACTTTATGGAGCTCTATAAAAAGTACTGCTACATTTTTGCCATGAAAAATTATTTCACTCGTGAAGTACGCGGAAATTTAAAAAAATGTGATAACGGGATATAAAATGAACATTGGACAGCAAAGCTTCCTCGCCTTACGCACCCTTGTCTGTACATTTCTATAAAAACTTACCGTGTTATAGTTCTCAATCTAGAGAGAAATACTTTTAGTTTCAATTTTTATTAGCCCCATCTATTCTCATTATCGGTCAAGACCTATAACACCAGTTTGTGCTGCTGCTCTCTGGGCTAATATCTAATATAATTTCTGACAAAAATTAATAAATTTAATGATTCAAGTTTTATACTTCGAATTTTATATAGAAAAAAAAATTATAACAATTTCAGACTTTTCTTAAGGGGGTTGTCGTCATTTATTCGGAGTCAAGAACGAATTTTATCGAGATGATTATTTCATGAAAATTTTGAAAAATACGAGCATTTTGGTTGCCTTTTTTTCTTCATACATGGTCAGAAAACCACTTTTTGTTTTTTTTTGAATATATTGCTCGGGACCTATCTACAGCAGGGTCCGGCGGATAGGTGAAAGTTTTTTCGCTCAAAATCCTCACCTATCCGCCGGACGTATGATAAGATACGCTCTGATTGGTCAATAAAAACAAGATCTAGAATTTATAATTTAGTTAAAGGGTAGTCAGAGTGAGAATTAAGGCTGGTTTTTTGCTAAATTTTTCATCACAAATGCAAAAGTGACCGTTTGGAAAACCTTAGAAACTACTTTTTTGGATAATTCACTCACGCAGTAATTCGAATTTAGCTTCTAGAATGAATTTATTTAATTTTATTCAACCAAATATATTTCTAAGAAAAAAAAGGTACCACAGTGGTACTACCACTGAAAAAAACTATCACTTATCGCTCATAGTCTATGAGTCATAGAGAAATTAAAATTGCTAGAAATACGCCAGAAAAATCCTAAAGCTACTGGGCTCGTTATTATCAAATTATTTTATGAGGAAACTCAGCGATGTGGTTGTCATGCACTTATTATAGCAGATAATATTTCCAGAAGATCTCTCAACTAGAGATCTCTCAAATAGTTATCGTGAAAAAATTGCCTTTGAAATTATTGATGGGAAATTATTTGAACAAAAATTGTGTGCAGATTTATAAGATAAATCGACTGTACTAGATTAATAAACTTAAAAGCTAAAACTAAAAATTAATTAAATAGTTTTTTATTTATAAAAATACTCAAATATGGCTATCTTTTGACTACGATTTATGTAAAAACGAGAACTAGTTTTGACAAAACCGTCGCTAGGGCCCTGGTTGATTCCAAATTAAATAACGTCGAAAAAAAATGATGGCTTCGATTTTGGAATTATTGGTATCAAAATGACCGCCGTGGTTGGGACATTCAGAAAAATAAAAAACATTTTGAAAATTAGCTCTAAGGACAGAGTTTTTTAAGAAAAGCTTGTTTTAGGCTATTGGACCTGTTGTTTTTTTATGTTTGACATAGCACAGAGCTAAAAATAGACTCATCTTAAAGCTGAGGTTCGTATTGATTGGGGAAAACAANATCAGAGTCGCATACCCCCTTAAGCTTGGATTTTTTATTCTCTCATTAAAATTCTAAATTTTTAAAAACTATTCAATTTTGTTAAAAAATTTTCCGTAAATTTTCTGCGAAAATAGTTTTGTTACTGTTAATTAAAAAAACTATCTAAAATTAAAATTCACGACCATACCGGCTGTATTAAAAGCAATTTAATTTGGTTCATGATTATGTACCAATTCAAGTTATTTTGGGAAGTACCAGGATAGAATGCAAATAAAAAATCAAACCTTGAACACAAGGCATTTTCCGCAGATTCTTCATTTCTTGGAACATGTGGCCGAAAATGTATCCACAAAACTTTTTTGAGATTGAAAGTTCAGTTTTTTTTTGTGCATATCATTTCTGATTATACTATAAATAATATATTATGATGAGTTTTAAATTAATATTATGTGAAGGCTTTCTTCGAAAACTTTTCTTTTAACAATTTTACAAAAAAAATTTGAACGTAATTTTGTCGGTAATGTTGTTTAAGATGGACAAATTTCCCAAGCCGAGCAAAGTGCTTAGTGTTCAGAATTAGAACCTTCATTGTTTAACAGAGCGTGTTCTCTCTCTGCGCCGATGAAACGCACAGAGTAAAAAATAGGCCTAAGAGCAGATTCTCAGCCTTAGAAAAAAAGAAGGGCGCAGTCGCAAAGCATTTTTGTTCACCTCTTGGTGGCCCGAACTTATGCTCATCTGATAAGGCGGCGTGTTGATAACACGTTTGATGATCCCGAAGACGAGAAATCGGCCGTGAGAGAACCTACGCAGACTTTTGGATAATATGTTCTGTAACTCTGAACCATTTTGAATTTAATTATTTTTATGTTTATTGATCCCATACAAAATTAACAGTGTTGTACAATGTATTAATTTATGTATATCATTTTTGTGATTTGCGACCTGCATAGATTGTGTTTTGAAAATTCAAATTCTGTACAAACAATACATAATTTGTCAAAATAAAACATTTTGAAATTAAAATTTTGATGAAAAAAATAAAAATGCTGCCGTATCAACAAATAGTGGATTGTGTTGGAAAACTTTGTATTTTCTTTCAAATTTAGAAATAAAGTTCGAATTTTCAAAATTGAATTCTGATATTGAAAATGTTGTTCAAAAAAGGTAAATATTGTCCATAAAATATGAATTTTATCCAAAAATAAAACTTTTTTCTCGAAAATTAACATTTTGTTTAAAAAATTGACATTTTGTTTAGAAATTTGTAATTTTGTTTTAAAAATTGACATTTTGTTGAAAAAATTGAAATTTCAAAAACCAATTTTTATTTTAGAACGATTATTCATTTTCAAACAAAATATTTATTTCGTAACAAAATTTCTAATTTTTTAAATTGAATTTATTCTTCATTATAAAAATGTTTTTTAAAAACTGAAATTTTTTCATAAAATAAAATTTAGTTCGAAAAAACTAAATTGTGCTCAAAAAATTCTAATAATTGGAAAGTTGTCCATAAAAATAAAATAAAGTTTCAAAAAACATTATTTGGTTCAGAAAATAGGCCGAGCAAAAAATGAGGTACCAGATAACAAAGTCGTATGGTTCTGACATTTAACGTCCAAGCGTAGTTTTTGGCGCTTAAAAAAACTGGCTTGGAAGAAAATTTGGTGCCATCACTCGGTGGCGCTGTTTGGGGTGGTCAAAAATAGGAAATTTACAACTTTGGAAAATAATAAACTTTTCTTAATTTTGTGGTAACTTTCATATCGGTATGTCGATTGATCTAATAATTCTGGTTCTTTTTTAAATCCAACATTTTATAACGGACTTTTGGAATTGGTGGTGCTGAAAACGCTAAAAATTGATTTACGTGCACTATCAAGCTGAAAATTTGGTTACTATCATTTTTGAAGACGATAAAAACAATGACAACAAAAAGAAAATTTCCAACCACTTGGTGCCGGTGTTTTGATGAAAAATTACTTGTTATTCATAAAACCGTTCTTTTCTCTTGTTATTTCAGTCTGAAAAAATGACCATGAGATTCAGAAGAAAATTCTGTAGCGAATAAATATAAAAAAATTTATGACCAAGCATTGTAGGCTGTGATAAATCGACAAAACAGTAATACAGCACAAACATGCTGTTGCATCAAAATGCTGGAGATGAGGNGGGTGGTCAAAAATAGGAAATTTACAACTTTGGAAAATAATAAACTTTTCTTAATTTTGTGGTAACTTTCATATCGGTATGTCGATTGATCTAATAATTCTTTTTTTTTGAAATCCAACATTTTATAACGGACTTTTTGAATTGGTGGTGCTGACTTTAGAAGGTGGTGCTGAAAACGCTAAAAATTGATTTACGCGCAAGCTGAAAATTTGGTTACTATCATTTTTGAAGACAATTAAAACAATGGCAACAAAAAAAATTCTTCCGATCACTTGGTGGCGGTGTTTTTGATGAAAAATTACTTGTTATTCATAAAACCCTACTTTTCGCTTGTTATTTCAGTCTGAAAAAATGACCATGAGATTCAGAAGAAAATTCTGTTGCGATTAGATATGAAAAAAACCAAGCATTTTAGGCTGTGATAAATTGACAAAACAGTAATACACCAAAAACATGCTGTTGCATCAAAATGCTGGAGATGAGGAAATTGAAAAAATGTCGTATTAGGCTGAAAACTTAGTTTTCACCATCTTTATGCAATTAAAAATTTTAAGTATTATCACTAGGTGGCGCTGTTTCAGGTGGTCAAAGAGGAGAAATTAAAAAATATTATAAAAAAAAAACTTTTATATGGTTTATGGTTTTCAGATCGGGTTGTCGATTGATTTAATAATTTTTGTATTTATTAAAATCTAACATTTTATAATCGCTTCTTCTAATTGGTGGTGCTGAAAACGCTAAAAATTGATTATCGTGTCCTATCAAGCTGAAAATTTGGTCATCCCCATTTTTTAGGCCGTTGAAGACAGTGAAACTAAAAAAAATTCGTCCGACCACTTGGTGGCGGTGTTTAAGGTCCTCAAAACAGCATTTCAGACTTTTCAATATAAAAGTAAATGCATACATTTTGCTAGATCATGAGTAAATTTTTTGAGTTCAGTGTGAAAGTTTGCACCAAATTGACATCTTACATTTATGACCGATAAGCTCCACGTGGTGTAGCACCAAAAATGGAGGTGCCGAAANAAGAAAATTTGGTGCCATCACTCGGTGGCGCTGTTTGGGGTGGTCAAAAATAGGAAATTTACAACTTTGGAAAATAATAAACTTTTCTTAATTTTGTGGTAACTTTCATATCGGTATGTCGATTGATCTAATAATTCTGGTTCTTTTTTAAATCCAACATTTTATAACGGACTTTTGGAATTGGTGGTGCTGAAAACGCTAAAAATTGATTTACGTGCACTATCAAGCTGAAAATTTGGTTACTATCATTTTTGAAGACGATAAAAACAATGACAACAAAAAGAAAATTTCCAACCACTTGGTGCCGGTGTTTTGATGAAAAATTACTTGTTATTCATAAAACCGTTCTTTTCTCTTGTTATTTCAGTCTGAAAAAATGACCATGAGATTCAGAAGAAAATTCTGTAGCGAATAAATATAAAAAAATTTATGACCAAGCATTGTAGGCTGTGATAAATCGACAAAACAGTAATACAGCACAAACATGCTGTTGCATCAAAATGCTGGAGATGAGGAAATTGAAAAAATGTCGTATCAGGCTGAAAACTTGGTTTTCACCGTCTTTTGAGCCGGTGAAAACGATGAATTGAAAATTTTAAGTATTATCACTAGGTGGCGCTGTTTCAGGTGGTCAAAGATGAGAAATTTATAAATATTAAAAAAATTAACTTTTCTATGGTTTGTGGTTTCTTTCAGATCGGGTTGTCGATTGATATAATAATTTTTGTACTTTTTAAAATCTAACATTTTATAATCGCTTCTTCTAATTGGTGGTGCTGACCCAAAATGGTGGTGCTGAAAATTGCTTAACGTGTTCTATCAAGCTGAAAATTTGGTCATCCCCATTTTTAAGGCCGTTGAAGACAGTGAGACTAAAATAAATTGTCCGACCACTTGGTGGTGGTGTTTGAGGTCCTCAAAAAACAGCATTTCAGACTTTTCAATATAAAAGTAAATGAATACATCTTGCTAGATCATGAGTATATTTTTTGAGTTCAGTGTGAAAGTTTGCTCCAAATTGAGATCTTACATTTATAACCGATAAGCTCCATGTGGTGTAGCACCAAAAATAGAGGTGCCGAAAAATCAAATGGTTCAAAATTAATGATTTGAGCCACTGAAAAGATGCGCAATTATCGATTTAGTGGTAAAGATACTCGGAATCATAGGTCCCAGATGACCACAGGTGGTGCTAGAGGCTCTTCCGTTTTTCGTGATCTCCGTTAAATATGAAATTTTTTGAAGATTAATTTAAACTTATTCTTCAAAACAAAATTCAAAGTTATTGGCGGTTTCTGATTGGTTGAAAAATGAAGTTGCGCAAAAGTCATTTTTGATAGCGGAAATGCCATTTTGATAGATATTTTCCGCAGAATCAAATTTTTTATTTGTGAAAAAGATTCAACATTTTTGCCGATTGCTGACTGGCTAAACAATAAAGGCCTGATTGTAAATCGACAAAAAAGTGCGCGACAATCGAAAATTTTGAACATAAAAGTGAGAATTAGAAATCTTAGTGCCACCAAAAGATTCCTTGTTGTACGATTTTGCCTGGAAACGATTAACAACTATGGTCTTATTTTCAACACAGCGGATTCTAAAAAAAATAGGGGTTTTCTATAAATATTTCGCTTTTGCTCCTCTAGCACTGTTTGTGTTGAAAATGAGACCATAGTTGCTAATATCTTTCCAGCAAATCGCACTTTTTTGTCGATTTACAGCCAATCGGCCGAAATTCAAAAAAGTACTCCCCATTCGATGTTCATCAACCCTGGGCCTTGTTACTATTCGAAAATGACGTTTCTGGCATTTCCACAGAAAAAGCCTTGTATCAAAACACCATTTTTCGGCATATTCAACCAGATTGCTACCCCTGAGTCAAAAATCGAAAAAAAATAGCTCCCATTCACTAAAATTCAGACAATTTTCCGGATTCTCACCAAATAACTCAAACTTCCGATATAAGCTCTAGGATCCTTGTTTCTTTGAAAAAGCTGAGAGACTCGTGGTCAACGGATGGTTGGTGGGAGTGGGTACTTGAATTGTCTAATGGAATCGCGAGATCAATGATAATATTCATATGTATTGATGGAAATGTTCTACTGTCTCAGTTTAGCCGCTACCAAGCTCCAAAATGTCAAAACACTCACACCACCCCTTAATCTACAAAATATCTACCAGATTAATTTTTGGCCGACCCTCGTGACAACCATGCAGCGAGTTCATAGAACACCCCATCGAAATTTCAATTCCTACTCCTCCTGAGCTCCATTACGATTCTACTACTTTGGCCATGAATCACGGAAACAATATTGCTGTATTTCAGGGGAATTATATTTTTGAAATTTCGGACCGTATTTTCTAGAACTGCCCAAAACCGCCTAATTCAAGATTTTCGCTCTTCAATTTCCTACTCCTCCTAGGTTAAATTTCAGAATGCAGTATAAATTGAGAAGCAAGCTAAATATGTGCGGTCATTAAGGGGAATTAGATTTTTGAAATTTTGTGTTCAATTCTAGAAAAATCGCATTTTTGTAAACCGGAAGTGAAAACTCGGAAAATGAAAGTCGTCGGATTTAGTCGAAAGTACCACCAAATTAAAGCTTGAGTTTCACTGATCAAACAATCTGCTTACAGCTTTTTGATATTTTGAGTTTTTCTGGTCGAAAAGTGGGTTCAATGTTTTCCAAAAAAAATTACTCAGAAGAATTCCGAAAAATGAAATTTCAAACTTTTTTTTGGATTTTTTTTTGTTTTTTATAAGTTTATGCTTTCTGAGTGTTCCCTAGCATTTCGTGCTATTTTTACACTCAAGTACGCCTAAAAAGAGTGCGACCACTACCCCCTTAAGCGTCGATTAGTGGACACGCTAGATATTGCTTCATTGATGCACTGAATCGAAAAAATGCTAAAGTCATACTTCAGAAGTAAAGTTAAAAGACAACAAGTCATTTTTTAGAATTATTTGATGATATATTCATGGCCCAGTTTTCATATTGAAATGGCAATAGCACTGTATGAAGTAATAAATAAGCAGTTTTGTCAGTTTTCTTCCAAATATTCTAGTTCTGTTTGCAATAATTTAATTTCTCTTCTTTCGCGCATTCGTTTCAGCTTCATTTGCTCCAATTCGTGGTGCAAAAGTGAAATTTCTAAATTTTTAGAGTCTATTACAGCGGATTGTTTTGAAAGAGCGTTTTCGTAAAAGTCTATATTCACTTGAATCAAATAATCTCGTTTTCGGATTTCTTCTTCAAGATCTAAGCTATCTTCTAAATTGAACGATTTTTCGGCATTGAATACTTTTTGGTTAAGTAATGCAGCGGCAGTAGGTCGTTCAGACCAATCCTGAAAATGATATTTAGAGAATTTTTACTTCCGTTTGTTTGAAAATGATTAAAAACGAAAAATTGCTAAACTTTGATCACGTGTCAAAAAAAGTTTCAAAATTTTAGTTTTTATTTCGGTCAGTGATTTGCAAAAAATTGAAATTTTCATGATTATTTTCTGTTTACAAATCAACATGCAAACCCTTCGTCAACAAATTTTTTTTAAACAAAGAAAAAATATTTTGTTATAAATTGAAACACACAATGCAACAAAAATCATCCCAATCAAATTATTTTTAGAGAAATTTATTATTGAAAATGTCTGTAGAATTGAATTTTGAAACAGTCGAATCTGTTTCTTCCTACAATTTCTTCTTTATTGCTGCTAATACAAGAATCCAAGTTTATCCAAAAAAACAACTGTATGGCTTTGAAATTTCCCGCCATTTCTTTTATGTGATTTACAATATTCTATATTTTATAAAAAGTTATCATCAGAAATCGCATAAACTCTCCTCAAATTCATTGAGTTTTGGTTGTTAATAAGAATAGTCCAGCCATCTTTCCGGGGTAGGCGCGGACTAATTGACCCTGGAATGATTAAATATTGATGATAATTCATTAATATTTATGGTCTAAAAACGAGTTCAAATTAGCGACAGCTATCGAGTTGCCTTTCGTCCTCTCAAGAGTTATAGTGTGATATAATTGTATGAAGTGTATTGAACACTTACTTTTTTAATCATTAATTCAATAGTTTCTGAAATATTTTTCATTTTTTCTTTCATCTTCTGAATATACTTAATTTGCCTATTTACGAAATCAATGGGCAAAGTTGAAGTCTTCTTGATCGATTCAAATACCCTAATCCTTTCTGAGAGGCCAACCATTGGATAATACAGCTCAAAAATGACAAAGCCAGCAGCGTACACATCTACAGCAAAAGTGTACATACTGCTAGCACGCTGCTCTGGTGCGGCGTAGTGTAAGGTTCCTGAGAAAGTGTTATTATTTTTAACGGAATGCTGTAAAAATCAAAGGGAAGTAGGTACAATTCCCCGGGAATATTTCCCAAGAATCAAGTAACGCCCAAATAATAGAAAAGATTCAAGTGTGAATGTTCACGCACCTACGCACCATAATCTTTTATTTAAGAGCAGCCAATAACAGGCACGGATTCAACAGAGTTATGATATCTCTTTTGAGCGGTCAACAGTTAGGGGACGATACATACGAATATGTACAAATATTTCGAATTATACAGACCATGGCTAAATCGACCAGTTCACGCCCCTGATGGCAATTAAATGTTTAAAGGATGACCGGTATTTTCTCAGTTTTTTAGAGAAATGAAAAAATGACATAACCTTACCCTAAGTTTTGAATGTCAGAAAATTATCTTGATAATTCTATAGTTGTTTTAATTTATTAATAGTTAACTATTAAAATAGAAAATTTTTTCGAAAAACTAACATAAAGTATTAGTGCCACAAGAAAAGTGGCAAAAATTTTTATTATTTTGAAAAATTATATTACAAGTGATAAAAAATAATCATTTTTGCATAAAATCCAAGTATTTTATTTTAACCTCCTCACACCCAGAACTTCGCCTCACACCCAAAAGCCTATATCGAAAATGATGCCTAGGTGGCCTTTTTTATCAGGCGTCATAACTTTGAGAAACTGACCAATGAAATCGCGGGATTCTTGAATCAAGTCGACAATCGTGTGATGTGATTGAAAACTGGCTATAAGTTATGACGGCTGATAAAAAAGGCTACCTAGGCATCATTTTCGATATATAAGCGCGCCTTTGAGCGCTTATTACGGGAAAACTGGAAAAAATACAAATTTAGTTATTTTTTACTGATTGAGATCAAGGATAGAATGAACTAAAGTAAATTGCCGTTCAATTCTTTCGGAAAATAATTGTTTGAAAAATATTTTTTTCATTTTGAGATTCATAAAAATCACTTGCAAAAAAATTATTCTTAAGGGGGTAGGTGACGCTTTTTGGTACCTTTCAATCACGCCTCAGAACAAATTTAGGGCAGTTGTAAAAATTCTGAGGATACTCGTTTGTAGATCTAGCNGATTATCAAAAAATTCACAAATTTCAACTTATTTTATAAAATATATATGTAATATATGTATATATATATATAACAACATGAAAAAGTGCTTACCAGACCATATATCTTAATCAATTTATTATCCATGCCTCACTTCATTGACTTCTCAATTTGGGAATCCCAAATAAAAAAAATAATGTGAGTCGAATTTGAGCTGTCCAAATTGGACAAGTGGTGCGTCATCGCTATTTTGATTTCAACTTTTTTCGTGAAATTTGACCGATTCCCCCCAAACGGATTTTAATTTTTGACAAGGTTCCAAGTGAATTTAAAATTTTTTTAATTTCCAATCTGAATCTTTTTTTTGCTCTACAATATTAAACATAAAATTCTTTTGTCGAAGCAAAAAAGTTTTGCTGTTCCTACCTTATATTAGGCCCAACATTCAAAGCGTCTGGAAATTTACACAGAGTACGGGACGAGTGAAGTTACTAATATGTTTGGCCCATTTTTTCGAATTTCGCTCTTGTATTTTCTAGAATCACTCTTGAACGCTGATTTTTAGAATTTTTCGTCTTCAAAGTGATACTTCTCCTAGACGGATGTTCAGGATAAGATCGTTTTTTTTGACTAAGGTAGATAGTCATAATCGATGCTCATGTATCATAAATTAAGTCTATAAAGGCCTCAAAAAATTACGACACCCACCCCCTTAAGTTTTAGAAAATAAATTGGAAAACCAAGGTGTAGCATATCACGTGATAGTGCCCATCGTAGTCTTCACAAACTTTATTTTAATAGGTGCCAACAAACAAGTATCTGCCTCACGTCAAACTTTAAGGGGGTAGCAGCGATGTGGCAGACTGGCGTCAATTTAACTTACGAAAATAATTAGTTGGTTGATTTTTTTTTGCTTATTATGGTTAGCTGAACTAGAATAAATGTGTATCAGCTCATTAAAATATTTAATAATTTTTTATCTATTTAAGGGGATTGTGGGTGCAGTAGTTATTTTCGACCACGGTCGCAAATTCGGTATTTTTTCAATTGCATCTGATCATCCAGCACCTCGGAAATCGTTTGCAATTAAAAAAACACCAAATTATTTCTGGATATTTTTTTCTAGAACATTGAAATCGCTTGCTAACTGAAATTCCCGAATAATGACAGATGATCGAAAACAAAAAACCAATTAGTGATCAATTTTCACGGAGATTCAGACCAAAATAAAATTGGAAACTTTTGACCAATATTCTAGAAAATTTCCAAAAAATATCGTTTCGGACTTGCATAAAAACGGAAAATAATTCTAGATATGGTATCATTTCAGAATAAAAAAAANTTCACTAAAATTCAGACAATTTTCCGGATTATCACCAAATTTCAAAACTTTCCGATATAAGCTCTAGGATCTTTGTTTCTTTGAAAAAAGCTGAGAGACTCGTGTTTAACCGCGGTCAACCACACGGTTGGTGGGAGTGGTACTAAACTGTCAAATGGAATCGGAAAAGTAAAAATAATCGATCTGAAGAAATTCAGATTATACAAAGCAAGCTGAAAAGTGGCAACTTGTGTTCGGAAAAAGTTTTTATTCGAAAATTTTGAATGGCAAAAAGTTTCCATCAAGACAAAAAAATATTGAAAAATGCAAATCTCAAAATGCACCGAGGCCCTTAACAAGACAATCGTTCATTATTTTCAAGACATGGACAGAATTGAAAAATTAATCAATAAAATATAGTTTTTCCAAAAATATTTTTATCAAATCGAAAAGTGTCAGGACGTTTGGTAAAATTATATCAAATTGAAAATTTTGTCAGGACGTTGAGAAACTGTCAGAACGTTTGTTGTCAGGACGTTTGAGTATGTGGTGTACACATATGATAAAATCAAATCTGAGTTAATTTACATTGTAAACTTCGTCATCCTTTTCTCTATTCAAAATATTAAAAATGAAAAAAAGTATTTTACATCTTATTTCGATGAGAGCAAATTATAACTGATTTTAGTTTGAAGTTTTTTGGAAGAAATAAACGTAGGTTGATTGTTTGTTTTTTCAATAACCTACAAGGCAAAAATTTGTATCAAAGAACCTAAAAATCAAGATTTTAGATAAAATTTATTTGCTTTGATCACAATCTTTGCAAAATCGGCATTTTTCAGTTGCAGATGGACAATTTGTAAACTGTGTTCAGTATCAGGCTGCGGTCCGATTGGCTGTTATCGGACTTTTTCGACCACCTTGATTCTTAATACGAACAGATAGGCGGGTCAATTGAGAAATGTGATAATTTGATTTCATCTGGTCAAATTCCAATCTCAATATTTTTGATCGAAAATCCATTTTAAATTTTTAAAATTTCGATTTGCGTGGGCGGATTTCGGTTAAATTGAAAAAAATTATTAGAAAACCTTCTTGCGGACGTTCTCTTTCCTTCACATATTACAAAGCTGGATCTCTGAGGTACTTACATATCATCAAAAACATCAAAAGTTTGGGCAGAAATTCATTTAGAGGTTTAAAAATAGCCCTGGAGCACATTCTGTGATTCGCCTAAAATGCGGTCATTGATTGGCTCAGACGCAAAAAAGTAATCCATCTCTTTAATTTTATAAAATAAGGATTTTATTTTAATTGGTTTGGCTAATGGTGGAGTATCGTTCCTAGGGACATGGTGAGCGAATTTCAAACTTAGGTTGGAAATTAAAGCGCCTATATTTTAACGGTTTAAACAAGGCAAGTGAATTAGAAACCATTCTGAGAAAACTTAAATTAAATAAATTACACAAACTGTTTCCTTGCACGAATAACAATCGTACGGATACGGTTAAAGTTAGTGTAATACAGTGGTGAGACTAATGGGCAACACTTTTAAGCGAATTGATGCCAAATTTAATCAAAATGAAGCCATGGGCAACAGTGAGGGGAATGGGCACACTTTTGACCAAAAGCTCGTGTGTGCCAATTAGTCTCACCCACTGTATATTGATCAGATGCATATCATGATTGCCCATGATATGATGATTTTTGTGACATTATGACGATTTGAAATAAGAATTTCTAGAGTTAAAAAATCAGTTTCAATGTGTTTAAGCTATCTTGTAGAGATTTTTTTGGTCAATTTAAGACGCAGGATTTTTTTTGGTTTTGAGATTTTTTTTCAAAAAAAAAAGTGTTTAAGGGTGCGAAAAGTGACCTTTTAGTCCCCGGGTTCTCACGAACGTTAAAATAACGGAATCGGATAAAATAAGTTGACTCGACAGCGAAGGGTTTATGCGAGGAATTTTTTGCAAGGTTATCGGATGCACCAGCTAGTCAAATGACTGGTAAAGTATACCTACGCGTACCGGAAGTCATATTTCAATTAATTTACATGAACCAAAAGATGCGCAATTATCGGTTTTCTGAATTTATATCCGCGGGAGTTTATATCCTGAGTGAAAACGATATAAATTCTCCTCTGGGGCAACTTGCGGTACTTCTGACCTCTAGTTCATAATACCGTTTTCAGAAAACCGATAATTGCGCATCTTTTTGGTTCATGTAAATTAATGAAATATGACTTCGGTACCGGTAGGTATACTTTACAGTCATTTTGACCAGCTGGTGCATCGATACCTTGCAAAAAATTCCCCCTTTGCATAAAACCCTTCGCTGCGAGTCACTTATTTTATTTCCGATTCGTATTTTAACGTTCGTGAGAACGGGGACTAAATTTTTAAAACTGACCGAGCAAAAAATTTTTTTTTTCAATTCTTACAAATGTACTTTTCCGATTTTTCCATAACTATATCAGTTTAAAGTAAACGAAAACGATAAGCCTAGGTCCGATAGAGAATTTTGACAAGAACTATTTGTATTCATGTCGGGAAACAGCTTGATATTATCAGGTTTGATTATCCGAAAGTTATTTGTCCTGATTGAAAAAATTTCCACCTGACGCAAATATAATTTTCCGCAGGTTTGAAATCACTGATTTGGAACTCATTTTTCAATTTACTCAAATACAAGCATGGTAGAAAATTTTTATTATATTTTTGAATTCGCATTTGAACTGAGTAAAAGACTGTAAAAAGTCAATTTTAAAAAAAAATTTGATTTTTTTTTGTTTTTTTCGAATTTTATGCCTCAACTCAAACTTTGCAGCGCTTCTAGGAAAAAAGTGAGAGACGGTATCAAAAAATCTGTCAGGTTTAAGTGTTCTCTGAATTGTTATCCAATCTGATAAACAGAAAAATAAAATATGATATACATGATTCTACAAACATGGTGGCGATGTTTTCGTGCCAAGCGTGCAAAATTTGTTCGATTTTTTCTAAAGTTTTAATATGTTTTTGAAATCTTTCAGGATTAAAATAACCACATAAATAGTGTGAACTTTTTTGAGAAATTTAAAATTTCTTTACCAATATTAGTTAGTCCAGGGATGTATTTTGAATTTTGAAAACGCCTTTTAAAATCTAATATAAGTGAGTTCATAAAATTTCGGAGATTAAAAGAACATTCAACCGAAAGCTGAGATTACGGTGGTTTTTTTTATATCAGTTACAAGTCTGTGTGGTGTATTGTTTGTCTCCAGCGCGCCTCGAAAACACTTTTTTACCGTCGGGTACCCCTTAGTTACCAATGTACTAGACCAAATCATAATTTAACAATCTACTTCCTAAGGGATATATGAAAGAAAAAAATGTGAAATTAATTTTATTTTCTCCAATTAAAGTGTTCATTCTTGCGAACGTTTATATTTTTAATTTCTTAACATAACTAATAATCTGGAAATATTAAAAAAACACTTTTCACTGGACATCCATTTCCAACTAAACCCGACTACAGAATTTATTTCGAAGACGATATTAATAAACTTCAGACATTTTCGGGTGTTATGCCCTAAAGAGTCTTGTTTTAATTCTGCACATTAAAAAATTTCTTCGATATCAAAGTTTTTTCCATAAAATGGTCAAAATGCCAAAAAGTAGAGAAAAACAACTTTTTTGAGATAAAATTGACCTTCAATTGCGTTTTGATATTAAAAAATGTTCTGACTATCACAAAAAATGACGCCTATAACAACCCGCAATTTTATTGGGAATTTTTCATCACCATAAAATTTTAAAAATTTAGTGCCGAATGGCACTTATCAGTGTACAGCCGAGTGTTAAAAATTCATCCAAAGTTTAGAAATGATAATCCGCGCGACCAACTCATCAGTTGACTAAGAAGATTAATAGATACAGAAAAATTAAATAAATGATTCCACCTCAATTATAAGGAATTCGAAAAACCACAAATTAAAAATTTTTCATATGATTTCGCGAAAAATTTTCATAATATTTCCAAAAAATTCGACAAAAGATGAAAAATAAAGATTTTTATGATTTTCAAACGGCTGTCAGAAAATATTTAGGCGTTTTGAAAAAAGTTAAAGTGGCTTTTTTTTTGGTTTTTACCCACAGATTTTAAATAAACAAAAACAAAAAAATTTTCATAATAGTTTTAATTTTTTGAAATTTTTACGATTTCAAAAATGAAAACTCGAACTCAAATCTCTCCTAAAATGATAAAAATAATTTTATCAAGCTGAAACATATTTATATCGTTCAACTAACTAAAATAAGCATAAAAAAATTAATGACTTATTATTTTCGTAATTATAAACGATCTCCCAGCAGACCTTATGACCCCTAACGCTATTTAGGTTTGTAATTTAACCCCAGTCTACATGGCCAAAAGGTTGGGTGATGTTTGACTAACACCACCAGATTTTATTCATTTTACATTGATGCAAGCGGATGATTTAAACGCAAGTAAAATACTGGTTGAAACTAAAAATAAGGATGAAGTAGAATTTATTCTCAATGCTTGATAAAATTGACTAACACTGCACGGCGCTTTTTTCAGGGTGATTAGGAAATCTGAAGATTTCTACATCGGATTAAAAAAGAAAATCGGATTCAACTTCAGAAAAAAAATCCTCCAGCATATTTTTTTTTTATTCTTTGGTTGCTCATTGGACGACCAAAATAAGCATATTGGTGATAAACCAATACTACAAACGGATTGTTTACAAGTTTCTGAAAATTTCCAAAAAAAGTGTTCTGTTTTTTGGAAAGTACAAGGCTCAAACGAGTGTCTAGAAAAAACTGATCAAATAAAATTGTTACTACAAGATTTCTTAGTACAACATTTCAATATTTTCTTTTTTGATTAACCTTGAAAANATATATTTTATTGATGTTAACATGCCCATTTTTTATTTGAATCTGATGTAGGAATTTTAATATTTATTGATCACCTTCGAAAAAGGCACTTTAAAAAGTTAGCGTTAACAGTTAAGTATCGATCCAGAATTGTTTTACAAGTATTTCCAGCACGAATAAAGAGCACCGATGTTAAAGGTAAAAAAAAGAACCGAAGGAAACATTATAAGTACGCCAGTGATTCCACGCGTTTCGGCTGGCACCCATGAACTAACCCAAATTGGACCCAGCACTTGAGCCATTTTCTCACAGGCTACCCGGACGCTCTGGGTGGAACTTTGAAAATCTTCAGGGGTATTTTTAGCAATGATTGCAGCTGAAGAAACCATAGAAAGCGGCTAAAATAAAAGGTTTTATACTTGCGATTTTTCTCAAAAAAAAAATTAAAAAGGGGGTTCAAAACACGAACTAATTGCAGCGAAGCTGAAAAAACCTTTGGTTCGCAGGTGGTTGGATTTTTGCACTCCACCCTCTCAAAATACGTCATATATGACCCCAATAGTCTGGTTTTAATATTTAAAAGGAGATACATATCATGAATTATGTTTTTGGGAAGGTTTAACCCACTAAAATTAAAAATTCAGAGCTTGAGGGTTCAGTTTTGCAGATAAATCTCCCAGTACTGACCCTACGTACCGGTGTGAGTATGAGTCACACGACTTTTTTCTGATTTTGATATTTTTTCAGAAAAATAGGTTTCAGGGGGTTCTAAATAAAATTAACACATTTAACTCACACAAAATTCTACCCGCAAGAGTTTTTAATTTACTTTTGCATATGTTTCTCGAAAATTCACAAGAATTGTTTAAGACCCGATGACAATATTTGAAAACATGGCCCGAGAAGATTTTAAGCCAGTCTTTGTCATGATTTTGAAGCATAAATTGAAAATATTGCATGAAAAATGTAGGAGCCTCCCAAATTAACTGTTTTGGGCCCCTTTAATAAAAAAAACTACTTGAGGTACTAACCAGACAAATGCAAAATATAATAATGGAAGTGAAGATAGCTACATAAAGCCATAATTCTCGAAATTGTGCATGAGAAATGACGAGCATGTTCATGAAAGATACTGCATAACAACCAATAATTCCTATCATAAATGTGAATTTAGTATCCAATCGTTTCCGCCTAGTGCCATCTGATTTCAGTACTTCTACTGCAGTGTATTTTACCAGTGTATAGCCTGCGAGGGCGCATATTCCGATCATCATAAATTCTAGAGCATTTTCAAAATTTGACCATCCAAAATAAGAGCGATTGAATGGGGTCACCATTGTTTCCATTGAGGCTGAAATGTAATATATTTTATCTAACCAAAGTCAATCCCTGATCTGAAGATAGGCCCTATCTGATAGGGTGTCCAACATATCAGCTTTTTTAAACGACCCAACCAATCGAGTTCTTAGATATCTCAAAATTACCACACATATTTAGAGAATAATCAGACAAGAAAACTTGTTCTTAATCGGAAAATATTTCCATTTTTTCAAAAACTTATAACAGAAAATTTTATTATCTAAGTTTTTGGAGAAGCAATTGGAAAATGTTCCGATTCCGACCAAGTTTTTCGTTGTTTGATTTTTCTCTAAATACTAGTATGTGTGGTAATTTTGAGCTATCTAAGAATTAAATCGGAACAGTCGTTTCCAATAGGCGAAATGTAAACAGTTTGGACACCATATAATATGGTCCATATTCCAGATTAGAGACGGTATACCGCGGTACATCTCAGATTGACTTTGATTGGATAAAGGATACATGATTTTTTTTTAATAAAAAGGACTTTTCTATTCCAACTGCAGCATTGAGAGTTACCGCATATTTTTTTCGAGAAAATTTGAGTATTTTTACACAAAAATATCAACAACAATGATATCAACTATGATATCCGTCTAAAATGGTCGAACCAATAGAAATGAAATATATCGATTACGCGACTTCCTTGTCGTTATTTGCTAGATTTTTGGCCAAAATTTTTAAATAATTCGGCTTTTGAAAACAACTCATCCGATTA
>SCLH01002260.1:0-18472 GCA_004367855.1 Oikopleura vanhoeffeni | reverse complement strand
TAATCGGATGAGTTGTTTTCAAAAGCCGAATTATTTAAAAATTTTGGCCAAAAATCTAGCAATTAACGACCAGGAAGTCGCGTAATCGATATGGATTCCAAATTATGGAATATGAAATTTCAAAACTAAAAAATGGACATCGATATTATTTGCTAATCAAAGTTATTATTAAATTCATAATATTTTTTTGATATATCGCAAACTGCGTAGGTTGTAATTTAAGTGTTTTTAAAGCGATTACTTATACGAAAACGATGAATTACAACCTACGCTATTACTCATATGACGCATTTCATGCTTGGAAGGAAATCACCCAAAAGACGAAAACATGTTGAGATAAACACACTTGTATTATCTTTGATACTACCGAAAGATTAGGAAAATTTTCAATAAAATCGTGACATTTTTTTGTAAACTACCCATAAAGTAATCAAAATATTTAAATTTATTTAATTACCTTGTAAAAATATTGTGCTAAAAGTTGTTATAATGGCAACAACGAAGGGTTCGTTAACATATGTAGGCAAGAAGTTATCAACTAATCCCAATGTCGAATCGGGTGTACTTTGAACTAATGGAGAATCTTGCAATTCTTCGGAGTTTTGCTCAAATGATGGTCGAGATTCATTTCGCAGAAGAATAAGAGCTCTGAAAATTAAAATTACAGAAAAAGTGATGAAAAAATAAAAATATCATAATTACATATTTTTTGATACAACAATTTGGTGGCGAAATGGAAGGGTGCTTTTGACATAAATTTGAACCAATAAACTCCAGTTTGTTTCTGGAACAAAAAAGTTCGAATATTACTTTGACCAGAGATATGCACCGTCAAAGGGAATTCTTTTGCCGAGTTCGAATATTAAAGATTGGTATCACTAGGCCTAAATCCTTTCGCGTTTGACCAATGAGAGCACTGGATATCACTACTTTGACCAGATAATAGCTTCGAAAACGAGTTCAAATGCGAACACGAAAGTAGAGGCCTAGAGATCCCCTTTTTAGAAATAATTTAAAAAGTTTTTGAGAAGTTCCCGCGAAGTCAAAGGGTCATTTTTGTTCAACATTGAACTTATTTACAATCAGTAAATATATCAATTCGTAAATAAAGTCTAATAGACATTAACATATATGCCAAATGTCATGACATGTCATAAACCAAAACGGACTATTAAGCGAACAAATAATATTAGGAAAGGTAATTCGTCACTTTGTCAAAAACTAACACCACCGATTTGTCTACCACCACGCTCACCGATATATATATGGTCTTCCACCTCAAAAAAACGTGTTGTCGACTTTATTTCGGGATACATGTATCATTTCAGAATATATATATTCTCTAAGGGGTAGGTGCTAAGAGAACGATCAAGATTTGAGGTATACCTTTCTCTAGGTGAAAAACTTTTTGCAGTGTACTACATTTTTTGTAATATATTTTTCACTCACTATACTTTAAAAGTAATGTCTCTGATTTATTCAAGATTTGTAACTTTCGTTTTTTGAATTCTTGATTTTTTGAGCATTTTCATATTTTTAATCGAGGCCCTTTTTAAGGGGGTGCCATAAGTCCTGCAGATTGGTACATTTTTCCAGAGCGATATATGAAAGAAAAACAAATGTGAAAATTTTTTTGTTATTTTTATCTACAATAAAAGTGTTCATTCTTGGGAACGTTTATATTTTTAATTTCTTAACCACCTCACACACAAAACCATTGAAATTCCCCTCACAAACAAAACGCCATTCGGGGACGCTACTTTGAGCGCTTATTGCGGAGCTTATAAGGGTGATAGAATATTCATTATTTTTCATGACCCGAGATCAAGGATAGACTTAAATTGGAAGCTAAATTTTCAAAATTTTAATTCTGAGTACTAGATAAATGCAAGAGAAAATAGAGGTTTAGTCTCAGGTACTTTATCGGAAAACCATACATTTTCCAAAATAATATATAAATTACAAATAATTAAATAAAACCCTGGCTATTGGAATATGGTCTCAGATTTGGAATAGCTTATCTCAATCGTCTGAAAAACAAGTTTTCGTTCACCTTCGCGGCAAAATGTACGCACAAAAATCATAAACGAATTGAATGAAAATAGTTTTAGACTTTTTTAATTTCCCATTTTACCGTTATAAGCCTTCAAAGTTCAATTGATGATATAAGTCACAAAAATTGAAGTTAAGTTTCTTTCAAAAAANTCAACCCCAAAAGCGCAACGTTTTCCAAATCAAGTAAAGTAAACATTTTTCCCAGAATATTAAATTTTCGCATGGTTACGAATCATAATATAAAATTTCCTTTCTTTTCAAAAAAAAACTACAAATATAGTCGTTGTAGTTTGTTGAACATCTTCAGATAAGTTGTATTTTTTTGGTTTTGAAATTGTCTCGCGACAATTTTTCAAAGTTTTTCACTATTTTCTTCTCAGTTAATATAGATTAAATAATATTTAATAAAATAATATTTTTTTTTCATTTTTGGTTTATTGCTAACGTTTTCGTCCAATAAATGACATTCTCAAGCATATTTAACATATAAAGTTTTTAACACAGAAAACACATAAGGGCAAGTTCGGCGTTGTTAACCAATTTCGGGCATATTAAAGTTTAAAAATAAAGAGGCCCTAATTCAAAATAGTGAAATAATTTCTTGGTGTTTGTTTGAATATTTAACTTTCGTCTGACATACGTAATATAGTATGCTTCAGATCCAGTCGTTCAAAACATTCCGGAAATTTTTGTAAAATGGGGAATAGATTTGTAAACTCGGTTTTCTTTTTAGTTCGGTTAGTTTTAAGGGTTTAGGTATTTTTGAAATCTTTCATGAAAGCTTTTTTATTAGTTTTGTAAAATTTCACATGATTGGTATGTGCCTCCAACAACGGCCTAAAGATTTTACTCGGCTGGTTATGTTCTTCCGATCGCTTCCTTCAATTTTCTTTTAGATTGGCATTATATGTAGAAGAACAAACACATGCGATTATATTACACAGTTGTTTATATTTAAATTTATCTCGTATAGGTTTGAAAGTATGAGGAGTATTATTTTCAGATATTCATGCTGCCGATAACATAAATTTTATTGAACTTCAGGGGTAACTTTTTTCATTTTTTTAATAAGTTGCTTAGCGTAAATCTACACGGTGTGAATTATAGTCTGAACAAAAGTGTGAAACTTTTCTTCCCGAGGCGGTTTTTTTGTCATTTTTGAGAAAAATTAAAGCTTTTGCTCAACAAGCCAGGAAGGATAACTATTTCTTGAGGTAAATAATACGGAGGTCGTCGAGACTTTTTTCAAATTGCTCATTATCAGAACAGCCAGTCCGAGTGCGATGAAATTGTGTGAACACATTGTGCTTATATTTCAAAGGAGGAAATATCGTGGTTGATAATTTGTATAGACAGTCATCAGATTTTGTTTGAGATTTTTCGAAATTTTATTTTCGGAATTTTCGATAAAAAATTTTGCAGTCCAAAAATTTTATTTTATTTTCACACAATTTTTTCGATGGTAAATTTTAAGCGATGTCGAAGCTGTTTAATTTTTGAAAATTTTTTCAACTGAATTTTCTTACATATGCAAATTATTCGCTCCTGCGAATCGACTCCAATGATTAATTTCTTTGATTTTTAAACTTTGGAATAACTGATTTTTTTAAATGTCACAAAATGTTGCTCAAACTAGGGAAAGAGACGATCCCATCGATAGACCTGATCGCTGTTGAAAATTCCTAGTTGGCACTCAAATGTATTGTGGATTAAAAGTAACATGTGCATGAATTTCAGTAAATTTGAGCGTTCAGGAATGGGGAGTTGTACCCCAATTTATCTTTATCTTTGAATAAAGAAGCTGGTTTTTAATAAATTATTTTAAGAATTTCGAAATAACGCGATCAGTGTTGACAATTTTTGCATCAAATGAATAATTTTGATGGATTTTTCGTCCAAAATTTAATCACAATCGTTCAAAAAACCTTTCTTTGAACATTTTGAACTGTCTACTAAAAACCTTACATTTTTAGCTATTGGTAAAATAAGCTTTTGGAATCCATTTATGGCGTTTATCAACCATAGAGTATACCGTAATAATTGGACGTAATTTATTATCTGGCTTATGAAGTTTTTAGCAGACCATATGCTGGCTTATGGAATGTTAATCCTTCTAACGACTGGAGTGTTTTTGATTTACCAATTTTCCAAGAGTTTCGCTTTCCAAAGCTTATTGTAGCTTTCTTAATTCAATTTCATGGTTGTATTTATTAAACGTTTCAAAATTGATGTCATCGCAAAAAAGTTCGGTTAATTTTTCATTGATAAGTAGATCATCGATTAAAACAGGACAGATATATCCTTGTCCACATTCAATAACACAAATCAGGGTTTTTCTCAAAAATGGTTCTTAATTCATTACTACGTTTTATCATACGTTTTTTTAGTTTTTTCTAAATCAAATTGCCGAAAAAGTGAATTGCATTTGATTTCACAATATTCTCTTCATTTATCCCGTTTTGGCGCGCATGATTTTGAAAATAAAAAAGTTTATCGACTTCACAATAATTATTGAGCCCCGGGCCGACCCCTAAAGGAAAGATTTTACCATACTCAGAAAGCTGATTATTTTTCTGGATTGTTTTTGATGAGAGATTTGTATACCTCAAACTTTTGGAGTAATTTTTTGATTTTTTATTAATTAAAGTCTTAATTTTTCTCTCGTTTTAGATCATTTTCGGCTCTCTGAACGATAAACTTCATTTTTAAATTTCGAATTGTTTGTTTCAAATTATAATGTTTTGGTAGTTAGTGGTATCTAAAGGTTAGAGCGGTATAAAATTATTGTTTAAGAGAGAATTAAATTTTTTTGATTTGAAGTTCTGGCTTTCAAATCTCGTTGCTGAATTTGTATTATTTCAATCTTTGGTTCAGATGTTTTTTCAAAAACTACTTGTAATTACCAAACTTCGGTTGGACATTGTGCGTGCAAACATTTTCGGATAAAGAAAATTGCCATTTCAGCTTTGTGTATCTTCTTGTGAGTCAACTTCAAGTCATTTGATGATCGGTGGTTGACTGAAATATAATCTCTTGCTGTGACTCTTATTAATATTTCATTTTTGGTTTATTGCTAACGTTTTCGGTCAATTAAATACATCTCAAGCTATTTTAACATATAAAGTTTTTAACACAGAAAACACATAAAGTCAGTTCGGCGTAAGTCCTAGAAATTTTTTCAAAATGTTGCCAATTTCGGGCATATAAAGTTTAAAAATAATATAAAAATAATATATTTATTTCAAATCTATTATAATAATGTGATGTGGTAAATTGAGATGAGGATGACAGTCGAGATTTCCTTTTCAAAAAATTCTTCTCGAAGGTTCGATTTTGGTTACAAGGATCTACAAAATATAATTAGGTATCAAGTAGTGGATTTTAACACGCGCTATAGAGATAGCAAGCCATTTTGAAGATTAACTTAGGTTAGGAAAGGGGTATTCAGCGAAAAATTTTGTCGAATAATTTTTCAGGAATAACATAAATAAAAAGTACCTCTAGAACGATTTTTCATTGTTCAGCAAAATGGGCCATTTTTTTCTCCGAAGAAAAAAATGCCAATTTAAGCTTTTTGTTTTGGGCCATTTTTTTCTCCGTTCAAACGCCGTCTTAGCCGGACTGGAGAAAAAAAATGGCCCAATTAAAAATAACTCAGGCTGTAGAAATTTTATTTTAATATATTTGCCGAATTAAAATCAATTTAATGCATTCTAGAAGCTAAAATTCAAATTACTGCGTATCAATAATCCCGGCAAGTAGTTTCTGAGGTGTAAAACCGTCACTTTTGATTTATGAATTAAACCCCATGGAGCAAAAAATCAGCCTTAATTCTCAACTTGACTACCCTTTAACTAAATTATTAAAAATTCTTGACCTTGTTTTTATTGAACCAATCAGAGCGTATCTAACCCAGCGTCCGGCGGATAGGTGAAATCCGGCAAATAGGTGAAGTTTTGAGCGAAAAAAGCTTTCACCTATCCGCCGGACCCTGCTGTATCTTAAGTGTAAAAATTATGAAAAATCAATAAAAAATTAAAAAGAACATTATTAGATCTGAAGTGTTCTTAGGCAGCTGAGTCAAAGGAAACGCTTTCAACATATTAATAATTAATAATTAATTTATTTACACAGCTGAAATATATTGTCACGTTCAAAAGCTTTTTGAGCTTGAAGAAATCTTCAAGGACATTCTTAACTTCTAAAGATGCCGCGTTATTCAGATTAGATGGACCCTTGGACGGTCTCAGCTGAGATGTTTTTTGTTCAATGATAACAAAAATTAAAATTCCGATAAGCATCCGCTCAAAAAGAACTCAAAAACTTCAGATCGAATTTTGCCCCGTAAATGCCTATGTTCACATTCTGGAATATGCATAATATGTAGCCATAAGATAAAAAACTGATTTTACCGTGATTTTAGAATCATTACAATAGAATGACTTTTTAACGTTATCTACTGTAATTAAAATGAAACTGGCATCTGAAATAAAGTGATCCCTGTTTTTTTTTACGATTTTAAATTGCCGTCTTATTATTTAAAAACATAAAATAAATTCAATGTGTACTTAGCGACAAAACAATTTCCCAAAAATTTTTAGACTCCAGAAGCTCTAGCGCTTAAAAAACTCTCAGACTTTGTTTATACAATTTTGAAAGTCAATACTCCAAAAACAATTTCGATGGTAACATTAATAAAAAATTCTGTGTTTTTATTTTCAAAAGTTTTGAATTATATTTCTTCTTGTTTTTAATTGGTTGCTGTGCTTAAAATAATAAATGTTTCGACACCAGTGACATAATTCGAACCCTAAAAATAATCAAGACTCTCTTTAGTATCATTTAAGGGGGTCGGTCATTTTGACAGGATTTGCAGTTTTTCAATTTATTTTCCTGGATGGGAAACTTTTGCCTACTAGAAATTTTCGAATTAAAACCGTTTCGAACGAAAGTTGCCACTTTAAACTCACTTTGTTCCAATCGCGATTTTTCAAGATCGATTTATTTTTCACTTTATAAATCGTCTTTTGAAAAAACACTTTAAAAAACTCGCGTTTTTGCTAATCAAAATGTCTAAATCACATTATAATTTCTTTTTATTTTTTTATTTAATAAAAAAACTTTTAAAAAACGGTCTCGACCATCAGCGAAAATAATATGATTTACTTTTATATGAATTTCGTCGTCAAAATCCAAAATTTTTTAAAAAAGACGAAAAACACCCGACATTTCAGCCCACATCAAGAAATATGTATTTTCATGAGTTAATTTATTTAAATTTTAACGTGGTGGATGAGTCGGCTTACCAATCTTGGCAAGTTTTCGGTGTGATAAATTTTTTTTAATTCTGGATAAAAAAAGGCTCTGAAGATTTTGCCAAACCGTAGTTCATTCTAAAATTATGATTTTAGGTATAACAAGAGCGAAAGAAACCAAACGAACACATATTCAATTATTAATGAAAGTAGTCATTTCAATATTTTTCCCTAAGGTTTCCAAATATTAGTTTTTTGAAATTTGAAACCAAGAAATGGGAAAATTTTCAATATATTTCCAAAATAGTTTCGACCGAAAATCATTAAAAATGTCATATGATTTTTCAAATAGCATAAAAATATGTGCACCTACAGCGAAAAGTTAAAGTGAACATTTGAAGATTTTTTTGTGATTTAAAACAAATTACTGTTAAAAAAAAATTTGAAGAAAAAATAAGGAATTTTATTTAAGGAAGTGTTTTCAAAAATTTCTCATAAATATGTCGAATTCGAAAAATTTGATTCGAACTCAAATTTTTTAAAAACAGTAATTCGAAGATTTTGTAGTTACAAAAAGTTGCTGAAAGTATAACAAATTACTTTGGTGGTATATTGAGAAAAATTAATAAACCCAGTTAAAAGTTTTTCATCAAGATGCCGTATCTGTCAAAATGCACCGACCCCCTTAATGAAATTCATTAAATTCAGAATTAACTCAAAATTTTGTGATGGTGATTTTTTAACATTATCAGAAAATAATATGTTGACATATAATGTGGCATATTATTTAAATCATAACTGTCACACTTTAAAAACTGCTCATATCATTTATAATCTTTCAGTATTCGATTGCGAAGCGTTTTTTCATCTGGTTTAGTATT
Organism: Oikopleura vanhoeffeni; assembly: GCA_004367855.1. Taxonomy (NCBI): domain Eukaryota; kingdom Metazoa; phylum Chordata; class Appendicularia; order Copelata; family Oikopleuridae; genus Oikopleura; species Oikopleura vanhoeffeni. Next base: position 10,281 of record SCLH01002260.1, on the reverse strand, counting down.
TAAACGCTAATCGGTTTGTCTGTTAACGTTCTGAAAATTATAGAATTAAAATATTTTTCTTTATCAAAAAACTTCGAGAAATTAAAAAGGTGATTTTGGGTCGGTTGGCTGGGGGGGGTTAAGGACCTGTGATAATTCCCATGACTTTTTTAAAGTTGATGTTGTTTTTGATGAATTTATTTTTGTGTAGCGTATTTAACGCTCGTCAAATTTTGAATCAATGTTCAGGACATATTTTTTCAACCAAAGCGTCTCTCAGTCAAAACAGGGTTCCATAAGGTTACATTACGGTTTATAAAACGACTTATATCCCTTAACACCTCCCTGTATTTGGATGTTTTGAAAAGATTGGGTTGAGAGCCCAAATTTAACACTCCTAAGTCCCCTTCTAGCACTCATGAGGCGCTTTCTCTTCTTTTTCACGACCTACATCTCTCAAACATCCCAAAAGGTGTTAAAGGGATATGATATAGTATATCCCTATTAACGCATTTTTTTAAATCTAGGATGTGCGGCTGAGGAGCCAATTTAACACTCCTTAAGTCCTCTCCTAGCCAATCATGGGACGCTTTTCAGCCCCGCACACCCCAGATTAAGAAAAAAATTTGTGAAGAGATATATATGATTGGCGTTTTTAGATAGGTCAAAATGAACTCAATCATTTTAAACAAAAATTCGACATAAATTGATCGATCGGATGATTTCTCCTCTTTTTCAAAAACTTGTCATTATCTGAAAGTTTTTTTTGAAAAAGCAATGTTAAAATGTCTGATCCGTGACCATTGGTTCTTTGAATACCTACCAGATAAGTCGTTTTCAAAACCCAAAAGTGTTAAAATGTGGACATACTATAAACGACTTAAGACAATTTGGTCGGAAAATTGATATTAGCGAAGATAAGCGACAAAGTTAAGATTTTACCTTCGCCATTTCAGGACACCGGACATTTTTACTCCGATAATTTGTATGTTTCATCTAATAAATAAATGTATGGGTTTCCAAATCATGGGTGCTCTAGATTTATATAATTGTCCAGAGTATAAAAAACATAGTTATCCAAATTTTCTTGTTTTGAAGGCTATTTGTAGGTTCAAAAAAAAATAAGCACTGTTTCAAAATACCATTAAAGAAGCCCATGGCGCTGAAAGTTGAACAGTTTTCTCAGAAGTTGTGGTAACGAAAATGGCGAAATCAAACACCTTCAAAGTTGATACATAACTTCTGAGCTTCCTTTGCATTTCCGTGGATTTTGTTTGGGATAATCACCGGATTTTGCAACGGAAAAAACAGTACTCCAAAATGAGAATATTTTGAATGAATTTTTTGTTCATTTATGGGATTCGTCATATTTCTATTTCTATGAAATTGATTTTATTTGTTTTATTATATTAAACTTGGATTAATCGTCAAAGAATTATTTTGAGGCCATAATTGGCCGTTTTTTGCGGAAATTTGTATGAAGAACATTGTCAACCGTAAAAAACTTCGGCGAGCCTTCTGAAATGGAGAAATTCTTGTAGAAATTAATTTAATCTGATTTATAGTTGAGCCAAACTTTCAAAAATTACACTACCAATTGTACTTCCAAAAAATAGGGAAAATTACCAGTCGGTTCGAGTAATTCAAATAATATATTTTTTTGAAATTATTTGCTTGTTTGACCGACCACTGACTAATTATATCACAAATAATTCGTAATAAGATTATTAATTTTGCGCAAGTTCCGACTTGGAAAAAAGTATTATTATAACATGTCATTAATTGTTTTCACTTTAAAAATAGAAGTCCGGTTAGGCTGGCCGCGGTTGTTCCCCTAAGGCGAAACTAACATTTCTCGGAGAAAGTTATTCGTCTCAAAAATTTTTAAAAACTTTTTCCAATTTCCTTCAAAATCCAGATTTTTTTGGAAATTTTGAGCACGGCTTCTGATTGGTTCTCAAAAAAATGCTCAGAAATAGGTTTTATATGTGTTATCTTGTAGCGCTAATCAAGGCGATCATTTTTATATTTAAAACATACCACTCAGGCCCCTAAAAAAAAAATTATGGGGGGTCTTTTGACTACTTGTCCTTATAAATAACAGTTTTTTGTCAATATCTTTTGGTTTAACCCTCACACCCCAAACGCCATTTCGGTACGCGAGAATTTTTTTAAATCCCCAAACGAGATAGGAAATAATTAATCCACAGACTTTTCATTCAAATGTTGTCTGAGTTCGCAATTATTTATTTCTAGTAAGGTTTTTTAAAATTTGATCGACTAGCAGTCAAAAGATTATTTTTTTCATACTTTATTTTATGATTTTCGCCCAATTTTCGTGAAAAATCCTAGCGTAAATACGACACATAAAATTAGAAATTCGAGGAGACTCAGATTGAGGAAATTATTCTGAGGCTACTCTGTATTATTATTTTTTTTTCTCTTGGTCTTTATTGAGAGATTTTTTCTCAAGTGATTTCTCTAAAAACTCGAAAAACTCTAGTTTTCGCGAATTATTGTTATTTTGAAGGAAATAGTTTAATTTTTGGTTGACCTAGAATTAGATTAGAATCTCTAGTTTCTTCAACGAATTTACATTTAATCATTGGCCTTTTCATCCATTTTCAATTTCCTTAATTTCATTTTTCAGAAATCACTAAGATCCTCAGTCTGTGTATATTATCTAAGTTAGTCAACAAAAATCTTCGAGATCTTTGTTATTATAATAAGGCATTTTTTTAAAAATTTTAATTTCATGGTTTTAATTATGATTTCCTCGGCATTGAATACATTGAGATTTTATAAAAATTTGTAATTTACGCCATCTAGACAAAATACGGACGACAAAGTCTTGTCAAGCTGCTTGCAAATCTTAGCTGAAGCTTTTGATTTATTTATATCCCGCCGAGTAATCAAGCCTTACTAGCAGGCCGAAACTGAGTGTCCTATTTTTAGTGGCTTGACATCCTTGATCAAAATACATTTATTTGTATTCCTCAAAAATAGTTTTTTTAACCGATTGTTGAAATGTACTTTTTTGGTACAGAAAATAAATTATCTGTTGTATGCTAATGGATAGAATATTTACTCAGAAAAGATTTCAGAAAGCCAAGGTTGACTTATTATTTTATAATTTCCATATCACTCTGAGCAGGAGCTTAGGAATTTAACAAACATAATAATTATGCTCAACAAAAATTTTGACATAATTTTTTCTTTTGAAAATGAATTTCTATTTTGTCTTTCAATTTTGAAAAAAAATTTATGTCAAATTTTGAATAATTATAATGATTGTTAAATTTCTTAGCTTTCTGCTCATTCCAAAAATTAATGTCAAAAATTTCGAAACACGCTTTACATCTGTTTAAATTGCACTACGTGCTAAGCATATAGTGCAATTTAAGATTAAGCTGTGTTTCAATTTTTGACATTAAATTTGGGGAATTGAGCAGGAAGCTTAGGAAATTTAACAAACATAATATGTATGTTTACAAAAAAATTTTGACATAATTTGTTCTTTTGAAAAATTTGGAATGTTTCTATTTTTTGGTCATTTTCAAATTTTGAAAGAAAAAATTATGTCAATTTTTTTTACATATTATAATGATTGTGTTAAATTTCTCAAGCTTTCTGCTCATTTCCAAATTAATGTCAAATTTCGAAACACCGCTTTACATCTTAAATTGCACTACGTTGCTAAGCATATAGTGCAAATTTAAAAGATGTTAAAGGCTGTGTTTTCAAATTTTTTGACATAAATTTGCGGATTGAGCAAAAGCTTAGGAAATTTAACAAAACATTGATTGAGCATGGAAAGCCTAAGAAATTTAACAAACTTATATTTATGTACAAAAAAATTTGACATAAATTTTTCTTTTCAAAATTTTGAAAATGCCAAAATTGAAAATTCAAATTTTCAAAGGAAGAAAAAAATTATGTCAAAACTTTTTGGTTACATATTATAAGTTCGTTATTTTCTAGCTTTCTGCTCATTCCCCAAATTTATGTCAAAAAATTTAAACACACTAACGATCTTAAATTGCACTATATCTTCGTAAGATTGTCACATAGATTAAATAACAAACAAAAAATTTTGGACAAAAATGCGGAAATTTCATAAAGTTTGAATTTTTTTGAAATTTTACGATTTCAAAAATGAAAACTCGAACTCAAATCTCTCCTAAAATGAATAAAAATAATTTATCAAGCTGAAACATATTTCATATCGTTCAACTAACTAAAATAAGCATAAAAAAATTATACTGACTTATTATTTTCGTAAGTTATCAACGACTCCGGCTGCTGCTGGGTTATGGCACCCCTAACGCTATTTAGGTTTTAATTAACCCAGTCTACATGGCCAAAAGGTTGGGTGATGTTTGACTAACACCACCAGATTTTATTTCATTTTACATTGATGCAAGCGGCTATGATTTAAACGCAGTTAAAATACTGGTTGAAACTAAAAATAAGGATGAAGTAGAATTTATTCTCAATGCTTGATAAAATTGACTAACACTGCACGGCGCTTTTTTCAGGGTGATTAGGGAAATCTGAAGATTTCTACATCGGATTAAAAAAGAAATCGGATTCAACTCAGAAAAAAATCCTCCAGCATATTTTTTTATTCTTTGGGTTGCTCATTGGACGACCAAAATAAGCATATTGGTGGATAAACCAATACTACAAACGGATTGTTTACAAGTTTCTGAAAATTTCCAAAAAACGTGTTCTGTTTTTTTGGAAAGTACAGGCTCAAACGAGTGTCTAGAAAAAACTGATTCAAATAAAATTGTTACTACAAGATTTTCTTAGTACAACATTTCAAATATTTTCTTTTTGATTAACCTTGAAAAAAAAATAAAAAATTCACGAAAATTTCCAAAAAAAAATCGTATATTATTTTATTGATGTTAACATGCCCATTTTTTATTTGAATCTGATGTAGGAATTTTAATATTTATTGATCACCTTCGAAAAAGGCACTTTAAAAAGTTAGCGTTAACAGTTAAGTATCGATCCAGATTGTTTATACAAGTATTTCCAGCACGAATAAAGAGCACCGATGTTAAAGGTAAAAAAAAGAACCGAAGGAAACATTATAAGTACGCCAGTGATTCCACGGCGTTTCGGCTGGCACCCATGAACTAACCAAATTGGACCCAGCACTTGAGCCTTTTCTCACAGGCTACCCGGACGCTCTGGGTGGAACTTTGAAAATCTTCAGGGGTATTTTTAGCAATGATTGCAGCTGAAGAAACCATAGAAAGCGGCTAAAATAAAAGGTTTATACTTGCGATTTTTCTCAAAAAAAATAATTAAAAAGGGGTTCAAAACACGAACTAATGCAGCGAAGACTGAAAAACCTTTGGTTCGCAGGTGGTTGGATTTTTGCACTCCACCCTCTCAAAATACGTCATATATGACCCCAATAGTCTGGTTTTAATATTTAAAAGGAGAATACATATCATGAATTATGTTTTTGGGAAGGTTTAACCCACTAAAATTAAAAATTCAGAGCTTGAGGGTTCAGTTTTGCAGATAAATCTCCCAGTACTGACCCTACGTACGGTGTGAGTATGAGTCACACGACTTTTTTTCCTGATTTTGATATTTTTTCAGAAAAATAGGTTTCAGGGTTCTAAATAAAATTAACACATTTAACTCACACAAAATTCTACCCGCAAGAGTTTTTAATTTACTTTTGCATATGTTTCTCGAAATTCACAAGAATTGTTTAAGACCCGATGACATATTTGAAAACATGGCCGAGAGATTTAAGCCAGTCTTTGTCATGATTTTGAAGCATAAATTGAAAATATTGCATGAAAAATGTAGGAGCCTCCCAAATTAACTGTTTTGGGCCCCTTTATAAAAAAAACTACTTGAGGTACTAACCAGACAAATGCAAAATATAATAATGGAAGTGGAGATAGCTACATAAGCCATAATTCTCGAAATTGTGCATGAGAATGACCGAAGCATGTTCTAGAAGATACTGCATAACAACAATTAATTCCTATCATAAATGTTGAATTTAGTATCCAATCGTTTCCGCCTCAGTGCCATCTGATTCAGTACTTCTACTGCAGTGTATTTTACCAGTGTATAGCCTGCGAGGGCGCATATTCCGTCATCATAAATTCTAGAGCATTTTCAAATTGACCATCCAAATAAGAGCGATTGAATGGGGTCACCATTGTTTCCATTGAGGCTGGAAATGTAATATATTTTATCTAACCAAAGTCAATCCCTGATCTGAAGATAGGCCTATCTGATAGGGTGTCCAACATATCAGCTTTTTTAAACGACCAACCAATCGAGTTCTTAGATATCTCCAAAATTACCACACATATTTAGAGAATAATCAGACAAGAAAACTTGTTCTTAATCGGAAAATATTTCCATTTTTTCAAAAACTTATAACAGAAAATTTATTATCTAAGTTTTTGGAGAAGCAATTGGAAAATGTTCGATTCCGACCAAGTTTTCGTTGTTTGATTTTTCTCTAAATACTAGTATGTGTGGTAATTTTGAGCTATCTAAGAATTAAATCGGAACAGTCGTTTCCAATAGGCGAAAATGTAAACAGTTTGGACACCATATTATATGGTCCATATTCCAGATTAGAGACGTTATATACCGCGTACATCTCAGATTGACTTTGATTGGATAAAGGATACATGATTTTTTTAATAAAAAGGATTTCTATTCCAACTGCAGCATTGAGAGTTACCGCATATTTTTTTCGGAGAAAATTTGAGTATTTTTACACAAAATATTCAACAACAATGATGATCAACTATGAATCCGTCTAAAATGGTCGAACCAATAGAAATGAAATATATCGATACGCGACTGTCCTTGTCGTTATTTGCTAGATTTTTGGCCAAAATTTTTAAAGTAATTTCGGCTTTTGAAAAACTCATTCGATGTACATTTCTTTAGATAGCTCAGAAACTGAGCTCAAATATCCTGTGAATAATAAAATACAAAAATTGGTCTAAATCCGACCATTGCTTCCAATTTTTTTAAGAAAACTAATAAATATAAAATTTCAGAAATCTCAGAAAAAAAGATAAATAAATTGTCCGATAGACCAATTTTTTTATGTTATTATTAACAAGATATTTGTGCTCAGTTTGAGCTATCTAAGAATATAATCGGATGAGTTGTTTTTCAAAGCCGAATTATTTAAAAATTTTGGCCAAAAATCTAGCAATTAACGACCAGGAAGTCGCGTAATCGATATGGATTCCCAATTATGAATATGAATTTCAAAACTAAAAAATGGACATCGATTATTTGCTAATCAAAGTTATTATTAATTCATATATTTTTTTGATATATCGCAAACTGCGTAGGTTGTTATTTAAGTGTTTTTAAAGCGATTACTTATACGAAAACAGATGATTACAACCTACGCTATTACTCATATGACGCCATTTCATGCTTGGAAGGAAATCACCCAAAAGACGAAAACATGTTGAGATAAACACACTTGTATTATCTTTGATACTACCGAAAGCTTAGGAAAATTCAATAAAATCGTTGACATTTTTTTGTAAACTACCCTAAAGTAATCAAAATATTTAAATTTATTAATTACCTTGTAAAAAATATTGTGCGTAAAAGTTGTTATAATGGCAACACGAAGGTTCGTTAACATATGTAGGCAAGAAGTTATCAACTAATCCCAATGTCGGATCGGGTGTACTTTGAACTAATGGAGAATCTTGCAATTCTTCGGAGTTTTGCTCAAATGATGGTCGAGATTCATTCGCCAGAAGAATTAAGAGCTCTGAAATCTAAAATTACAGAAAAAGTGATGAAAAAATAAAAATATTATATTACATATTTTTTGATACAAAATTTGGTGGCGAAATGGAAGGGTGCTTTTGACATAAATTTGAACATAAAACTCCAGTTTGTTTCTGAACAAAAAAGTTCGAATATTACTTTGACCAGAGATATGCACCGTAAAGGGAATTCTTTTGCCGAGTTCGATATTAAAGATTGGTATCACTACAGGCCTAAATCCTCGCGTTTGACCAATGAGAGCACTGGAATTCACTACTTTGACCAATAATAGCTTCGAAAACGAGTTCAAGTGCGAACACGAAAGTAGGGCCTAGAGATTCCCCTTTTTAGAAATAATTTAAAAGTTTTTTGAGAAGTTTCCGCGAAGTCAAAGGGTCATTTTTTTTTTCAACATTGAACTTATGTTACAATCAGTAAATATATTCAATTCGTAAATAAAGTCTAATAGACATTAACATATATGCCAAATGTCATGACATGTCATAAACCAAAACGGACTATTAACGGAACAAATAATATTGGAAAGGTAATTCGTCACTTTGTCAAAAACTAACACCACCGATTTGTCTACCACCACGCTCACCGATATATATATGGTCTTCAATCAAAAAAACGTGTTGTCGACTTTATTTCGGGATACATGTATCATTTCAGAATATATATATTCTCTAAGGGTAGGTGCTAAGAGAACGATCAAGATTTGAGGTATACCTTTCTCTAGGTGAAAAACTTTTTTGCAGTTGTACTACATTTTTGTAATATATTTTTCACTCACTATACTTTAAACAGTAATGTCTCTGATTTATGCAAGATTTGTAACTTTCGTTTTTTGAATTCTTGATTTTTTGAGCATTCATATTTTTAATCGAGGGCCCTTTTAAGGGTGTGCCATAATCTGCAGGATTGGTACATTTTCCAGAGCGATATATGAAAGAAAAACAAATGTGAAAATTTTTTTGTATTTTTATCTACAATAAAGTGTTCATTCTTGGGAACGTTTATATTTTTAATTTCTTAACCCCCTCACACACAAAAACCATTGAAATTTCCCTCACAAACCAAACGCCATTCGGGGACGCTACTTTGAGCGGCTATTGCGGAGCTTATAAGGGTGATAGAATATTCTTAGTTTTTTCATGAACCCGAGATCAAGGATAGACTTAAATTGGAAGCTAAATTTTCAAAATTTAATTCTGAGTACTAGATAAATGCAAGAGAAAATAGAGGTTTAGTCTCAGGTACTTATCGGAAAACCATACATTTTCCAAAATAATATATTAAATTACAATAATTAAATAAAAACCCTGGTCGCATTGGAATTATGGTCTCAGATTTGAATAGCTATCTCAATCGTCTGAAAAACAAGTTTTCGTTCACGCTTCGCGGCAAAATCGTTACGCACAAAAATCATAACGAATTGAATGAAAATAGTTTTAGACTTTTTTAAGATTTTTCCATTTATACCGTTATAAGCCTTAAAGTTCCAATTGATGGATATAAGTCACAAAAATTGAAGTAAGTTTCTTTTCAAAAAAGATTTATATTCCAGAGTGATATACAAATTTAAATAAATAATCAACCTTGGCTTTCTCTGATCTGCTTATTCAAAATATCTCTATCCATTAGCCTTACAAATTGTATAGGCTAAAACATGATAATTCCGGACCTCTTGTGCCAAAAAAAGTTACATTTTGGAAAATCGTAAAGAACTTATTTTTGAGGATAAAAATAATTTTATTTGATCAAGATGTTCAGCCACTAAAAAGAGAACAAACGCAGTATCTCGGCCCGCTCTAGGCTTGATAACTCGGCATGATATCAACTTAATCAAGCTTCAGCTGGGCTCTTTGTTGCTTCGTATCGACTTCTGACTAAAAATCAAACTGATTTATTTCAAAAAATAATTATTCGCGTTATTTCGAGTTTTTTATTTTTTCGAGTTTTCAGAGAAATCACTTGAGAAAAAATAAAACTCTCAATAGAAACCAGAGAAAAAAAATAATACTGGGAGTAACCTCTAGGTAATTTCCTAAATATTGGTCTTCTCATAATTTTAATTTTATGTGTCGTATTTACACTAGAATTTTTTCAGGAAAATTATCTTTTGGACTGTTAGTCGTATGAAAATTTTAAAACCATTTCTCGAAATAGAATTGCGAACTCTATTACACATTTGAATTAAAAGTCTGTAGATATATTACTACTATCTCGTTTTGAGGATTCATAAAATCTGGCGTCCCCGAATGGCGTTTGTGTGTGAGGGGTTAACATAACTAATTATCTGTGAAAATATTAAAAACCAATTTTCACTTTACATCCATTTCCAACTAAACCCGACTATAGAATTTTCTTTGAGGACGATATCAATAAACTTCAGACATTGTCGGCGCTAAATTGGTGAAGGTGAAGGCTAATTCTACTAATTATCACAGCTCAGTATCGCCAAAATCGTACAAAATTTCAGCCCTTGTCGGTGAATTA
>SCLH01002259.1:159542-176033 GCA_004367855.1 Oikopleura vanhoeffeni | reverse complement strand
GATATTTTGGTGATCCTCAAAAAGGGGCAAAAAAGCCAACTTTTGCAAAAATTAAATAATTTTGATAAAAATCTATCTTTCACTACTGAAAATATGATTGACAATAAATTTAATTTTGAAGATACAACTTTAATTATCAGAAATGATCAACTCTTTCTAGAACATTATAGAAAACCCACAGCAACAGATTGCTTAATTAATTTTAAAACAGGCGTATCACCTGAAAATTTATAAAATAGGAGCTTTTATGGGTGAGCTTTATCGGTGTCACGATTCTAGCACTACTTACAGAACGATAGATAGGGCTATTGAATCTCTAAACAAATCTATTTAAAAATCAGTTTCCCGTTATTTGCTTGAACAAAAATTTAAAGAGTTCGAAATCGAGACTTTTCGACCTTCAAATCGAATCTCTCTCTTTTCAGAAAGAACACAATATAATGAAATTTATATGTACGTGCGCTTTGAATAAATAGAAGATACTTCTATAACTTAACTAGTCAGGCTTTAATGTGCGCAACTGAGGCTCGACTATTCAAATTGGTTGTAATTAAAATTGCTTTTCGCTCCTAACCTTTATCTGCATCGAAATATTTTTCAGTTTCTCATTCCGGAAAATGACTACATAATAAATGTCGAAACGTAGAAAAAAATTCAATTTTTAAATTGACCCTATAATATAAATATACATATTGTGTATAGGGAAATATTACTAACTTTATATTTATAGGACGGAAACCGATAATTGAAAATTCGTAAAAGCTATATCAACCCCTCTTTTGAGAAATTTCCGAAATTTGATAGTTTCATTTTCAAGAAAAATCTAGGCATCAAAAACTTTTATTTCATCATTTTCAAAACTGAAAATGTTAATTTAGAATACCAGGCATTTATTTTATTTAAATCTTCTTGGACAGCATCTTTTTCACAGATACAAAATACTTATACAGATATAACCTGGAGACTTTATTTGACTCAAGTGATCTTTAATATTACAGTTGTCACTCGACTGTTAATAAACCTCTCAGGGAGTGCTTGTATAATATATGAATAAAAATATATAAAAAATATAAAATATATCCCTACAACTAAAACTGTAGTTCGTTATATCGTGCCAGCCAATCCCCCAAGTAGTGCTTCAGGAGTTTAAGGAGGTTGTAGGGCTTCAAATTTGATATTTCGCTTCTTTAAACGCCTAAAACTTCGAATTGATTCATGATAAAAACAACATAACGAAAGCTATCTTTCTGATCAGTGTTTCTGTGGCTTTTTTTTGAGCTCACTTTCGATAAAATCGTGGGACATTTTTTTGGTTATTTTTTCACGTGACCTCGAAAAATTCATATTTCAATGATAAGATTGAATTTACATAATAAATTTCATAGAGAAGTTTGGAATTTGTATGTGCTAGCTTTTGCCAAAATTTGGCGGATTCAAAAATATAACCTAAGAGGAAATTAATAATATTTACAATTTTATTGGAATCCCCGCAGATCCAACGCTATTTTAACAAATCTGTAGGAGATTTTGAGAAAAAAAGCAACGAAATAAGGCTCTGATGGGCCTGATATTTTTATATCATACACAGAATTCATCATCTAGAAGGACTGCGTACCTATATCAAACATGTCACGTTTTTGCTTTCTTTTTTTCAATTTGAATAAATTTGAATTCCACAGTTTTGATCGGTTTAACGACCAAAATTGATCGTTCTCATTGGCGGATAGCAAATTATTCAAATTGAAAAATAAAAAAAAACCAAAAACGTCACATGCTGTAGTATAGATTAGTATAAATGTAGAATCCAATCCTCATTATGCAATTTTCTAAAAGTAGATGCAAATACATGCACAAATCAACACTTTTTAAAATTTATGAAAGTAAATTTTTCAAGCAAGATTTTTTTCGTCAAAAACCACATTTACGGTATTTCGAAAATCCTGCCTGTGCGTCGAATTTTATCATCACGTCAAAAACAGAGAAATCCAGTGATTTCATTGGTCACTTCTCGATAATCCAGTGATTTCATTGGTCACTTTCTATTCTTGTGACGTTGTCATTAATTTCGACGCATAGGCAGGGATTTCGATATAGCCCTTAATTCGGGGGGGTTGTGGTCGCAAAATGGTAATTTTGTACTCCACGTTACCAGAATACTGAAGTGCTTCGAAACTTTTAAGAATAGCCATTTGTTAGATCAATTTTTACTCTACTAAATAAGTTTATTATAATAGTTTTTGGCAGATTCTGGTGACCACCATGCGGCGAGTTCTAGAACAACCTAATCAAATTTCAAATTGCTAAGGCTTTAAGAGCTCGCATACCATTCTACTCAAACTTGGCATGAATCACAGAAATAATAATGTTCGTTATTTGTCGGAGACACATTTTTGAGTTTCGGACTAGTATTTTCTAGAACTGCAAAAAACCGCCTAATTTCAAGGTTTTTGCTCTTCAAAAGCCTAAGGATCCGAGGTTAAATTTCAGAATTAAAATTTGAATATAAATTTAATTAAAGACGGAAAAATATGTTTCGGGTTTTTTGTCAGAAGCAGAATTTTGAAAGTTTTTGCTTAATTCTAAAAAATTGCATTTTAGTGAACCGGAAGTGAAAACTCGAAAGTAAAAGTCGTCGGATTTAGTCAAAAAAAACCATCAAATTAGAGCTTGGTAATGCAGAGAAGAAAATCTGCTTACAGCTTTATGATATTTTGAGTTTTTCTGGTCGAAAATTGGGTTTCAATGTTTTCCAAATAAAATTACTCAGAAAAATCTTCAAAAATGAAAATTTCGAACTTTTTTCAGGATTTTTTTTGTTTTTTGTATAACTTAATGCTTTCTGAGTGTTCTCTAGTAATTTCGTTTTATTTTTACACCCCTAAGTACCCTCGAAAGAGTACGACCGCAACCCCTTCAAGATGCCAAAAACTTCTTCGCCGTGATTGACCAAATTTTACACTTTTTAGTTCTTCTTTAGATATTTTCTTCTTAAGCTATTTTGAACAAGGGAAAGCGCTTTCAGAAAGTGGGTGTCGCTCATGGAGTTATAGAGTAGGTCACGTGATGACACAAAATTTTTGGGATAGGGGGTATAACATTGTACCATGTTATAAGCGGCATCGTGCGCGTATTGTTCTTCACGAAGCCGGAATACGACAAGGTGATCCTTAAAATATATGGTTAAATATATACTAAAGATTGTCAAAATAAAGGGTACTGGGGGATGTCTTTCCGTTAAAAATAATGTAAAAAAGTTTTTTTAGGGAAGATTAATTTTTTTGGGGTAAAAACATTAATTCTGACAATGAAAAATCGTGACTTACAAGGGAATCAGCCTCACTCAGGAGCCAACGAATCCGCTCTTTGTCGTAATAAGTTGCCTCATAACCATCATCATAGAGTAGGACCAACTTTCCGTATGAACGATGCAAAACCATACGCGGCATGTTATACGGTTCGCCATAACTCATTGTTTCTCTTTAGAAAATGGAACTACGTTTCACGAAATACAAATTAAATTGGCTTTCAAGCAAATTAAAAATTGTATGACAAAATATTTAACGACCAATGAGAAGAAGGCCACAGTGACTAATGTGCTGCATAACTCATTCCCATAACTAGTGTGGGAAAATCAAAAAAAATTTATAAAAACGTGTGTAGTCATAAATTCACTTTTAGATTGTAAATATGTTATTAAAAGTTCAAAATTATACCTAATGTGTTTTAGCTTTTGGGGTGTTCCCCGAGGAGATTCACGCTTAACCAATCAGAGCGCGACTTGGTTAGTTTATTTAAGGGGCGTTTCAATCTCCTCGGGGAAAACCCCAAAAGCTAAAACACATTCGGTATAATAAAAAACTGTATTTTTGTCACTGTATAATTTGCACCTCAGAATCATATATTATCTGTACAAATTATTTAATAACGATGAAACACACCTAGGTATATGTGTAAAAATATAAAACGGGAATGTGGAAAATTGTAGCCAATCTGTACCAGTAGATTGCAAATAAACAATAATAATAATAATGAGACTGTGTTTACAGGTTTCCGATGCGACTTGTCTAAACTGTCAAAGTTAGTATTTCAAAAAATTTTGGACCCTTGTGAGCACAGAGCCCTTATCGAAAAGCCTGCCTGGTCGTATAAATTTCGGCTCAAGTGACCCGAACACTTCAAAAATGGGAAAATACATAATCTTATATTTTTTTTCCTTCTGATACATTTAAAAGAATTTTGCTGCGGTTCCAAAAAATTGTGTGTTGAACTCAAATTAAAAATTCTAGAATTTGAAATTGCGGATGGAAAAATATAACCTTTCTACTTCCTCATGCAGATAAAATTGAAATTCCGACTTCATTGGGCTCTCTGTAAATCAGGGGTCGGCGCTGATCAGGTTTTTATGTTCATGTTCGGTTCCAAAAATAAATTCTTGTTCATGTTCGTTTTCGGACAATCTGCTCGGAGATAAAATATGTTTTTGTTCATGATTTTTCTGATAATTTGCTCGAGTGGCGAATCGGCACTGCCGACCCCTGCTGTAAACAACGTCCAAAGTTGACCCGATATATCGGATCTGCTGCCTTAGCGGCACTATGTTTTATATGATCACAAGGGTTAACTTAAAGGGGTAACCGACGGGTTTTACTGATTTTCAAACGTTAGTCCTGAGCTAACCGCGATTCTAATTGAGTTCAAACTTCGGATTCTAGGAGATATTTGTTTGAAAGTTCAAAAATGGTGTCAAAAGTTTTTGTATGACGCGGACAGGCCGGTATACCGGTCCAAAAAGTGATTTTTTCCATTTTTTGGTACAACTTTATCTAGCTCCTGGATATCAAAGTTTCTTTTTTTTCAGTAAAAACTTAATTGTGTAGCTTAACAGCCGAACAAACCTGATTTTTAAATTTCGTGTTATTTAGTGAAATTTTCCAAAATAATGGGTGTTTTGCACATGTTCGTTGGTACAAATCATTGAGTCGAACAATATCAGATTTTTTTAAAGAAAAGCATCTCTTTAAAACATGTGCAAAGCGAGGCGGTACAAAGAGTTCACAATTTTTTCTCTCATGCCATAAAAATTAGTCGTAAAAATAGTAGATCCAATTGTCTAGATACGGAGAAAAAGTTAAAGTACCTGAAAAAAATACTTAGGAAAAAATTCCATATATGCAAGAATTCGGAAAAATTTTTCATCGAAATTCATGTTTTTTTAGGTTTTTATAAGCAAACCGTTAACAAAAATAAGAATGCAGCTAAAAGGAAGTCAATGTCACCAAAAAGACTAAAAAATTTTTCGGAAAAATTCAATTTTTTTTTCTTTTAAATCTATCAGAGATTGTTCTATTTAGCTCATATAAAATAATATTATTAACTCCCAGGTATTCAAAACAACTTTTACTTTGAGGTTTTACGGCCTATAGAAAAATGAAGTGATTTTTAAGTGAAAAAAAATAGAATTTTTAGCGCAAAACCTAAAATAAACGAAATTGACCAAATTATATCTAGCGCGCGATATCTTGCGGCAATCATTTCGCTCGCAAATTTCGTTGCAAAATCATTCTGACTAAAATTCGTTTGAATTCGATTTTTTCCATTTATTTTCAATTTATTCTTCACAACAATTTTATTTGTAAGTAAAAATAGATTTAACATATTTTTGTAGGGCCATAAATTCAGTATAACTCACGAAGGTAAATTGTTAGTTTATTTTTTGTGCTTATTATTGTCAGCCCAACATGAAAAATGTCTTCCAGCTCATTGAAATAATTGTTTATTCATTTTAAGAAAGATTTGAGCTCAAGTTTTCATATTTGAAGTCGTAGAAATTAAAAAAAAAGGCATTATAAAGAGTTTTTCGCATTTTTCGTCCTAAAACCAAAGAAGAGCCACTTTAACTTTTTTTATAAATGCCTTTATATTTTCTTACCGCTTTTTTGAAATCATAAAATTTCTATTATTCATTCTTTATCGACTTTTTCAGAAACATTGTGAAAAGTGGTGTTTCTCTGGATGATGGAAGTTTTTAAATGTGCAGAATTTTGAAGGTACTTTTTTGCGCATAACACCCAAAAATGACTGAAGTTTATTAAGAGGTGGCATAATTCCAGCAGATTGGTACATTTTTTCAGAGCAATATTTGAAAGAAAAAATGTGGAAATTTATTTTCGGGTCTACTCCGCTAATAAGTATTCTAATCACGCGAAAATAAGCATGCAGAAATAAACATGCAGAAAATAAGCATGAAAAAATAAGCATGCAAAAATAAGCATGCAGAAATAAGCATGCAGAAAATAAGCATGACAAAAATAAGCATGCAAAAATAAGCATGAAAAAAATAAGCATGCAAATTTCAAATTAAACAATAATGTGAATTAAAGAAAATGGCGATATTTTACTCACTGAACAAACATATAAATTGATTTTGAAACAAAACAAAACAAAAATTTTTTTACAGATTTTCAGGGTCTTCTAAATGTTCAATTCGGTCACTTATTTTTTTAAGAAGCATTTCGAGTTTCGATAGTAGTTTTGTACTGATTCGCTTCAAATTTTTCAATCTGGTTAAACATTGTAATGCCAAAAACAAGTCGTTGAGAATGATTGTGAAAATTTTTTCTTGCGAGTTGGTTAGAAATTTAAAAGACGGTTGTGTATCATTTTTTCAGGGTTATAGTCTTCATCCAAAAGTTCAGATTTTTCTGAATTTGATTTTATTGAAAGTTTATTTAGTTGTAAAGTATATACCTTTGTTTTCGATTGTAACCGCAAAATTATTCAACATTCGCTGTAAAACTTCAAGATCGTTCAAATCATAAATTCGAAGGTCGTAAGAGATTAACTCTAGTTTTAAAAACTGAAAGTTATGGTTAAATATATTAACTTTTAAATAATTATTGGTCGTGATTGATCTACTCACAATAAACGTCTCCAAACACATCCTGAATACATAATTAAAAAATAACTTTTTATTTAACTGAAACAGTAATTTTTATTCAACGCTAATTTTACAAAGTGGGAAATAAAAAAATAGTTACTATAGTATTTAAATTTATTTTGTGAAAACAAAAACAAAATCAGTTTTTGGTGAAAATCAATTTGAGCTTTTAATTGCTCAGACCAAATAAATTCATAATTTCTAAAGTTTAAACAGTTTATTTTGATAACTCGAAAAAAGTTTTCATATGAAAAATAGTAAACCATTGTTTAATTTCGACTTTAAATATCATATTGGCCTCAAAGCAAGGACTTTCAAATGTAGAAATGTATCTGTGAAGATGATTTTATTTTTCTATCTAGGTTTTTATTCAACGATTCGGCTGAACAACTATTTCAATGTTGAATACTGTTAAGATGAATTAATTAAAGTTAAAACTAAATAATCGTCAATATGTTAATTCTATACACAAAATCAACAAGTTCCGAAACAAAGATATTTTGAAACATGTTGATTTTTCTTACACGAGATAGATAGTCAAAAAAAAATAAACCAATTATAATTGAGTTATCAAATTTGCAAAAGCGGAAAAAACAATTGCTTCGTAAAATAACAATTACAATCGAGACAAATTATTATTTATCTTAATAAAATTTTCTACAAAAAATCATCCGTGAATTCTAGTTTGATCGAAGCGTTTTTTTTAGAACTTTCATGCAAAGTTAGAACGTTCGTTTTTCGTTTTTTGCTTCTTTTTGTCGACTGTTAACCATCATCTTCTTTATGTTCAGTTATAGCAAGCACCTCGTCACAAACATCACCAACTAATTTGATGTCAAGGATTGACTTCAGAAATACATCCGAACAATTTGAGCTTGCGCAAACTGCAATTGGTTTTTATTTGAAAAAGTCAGTCATGGTCGACTGATCCTGATTTTTTGGTGTAATCCCGTCTACGACCTCTTCTTGGATAATTCGGCCATAAGCCCATGGAACTGAAAAAACAAATTCAATATTAACTTTTATTGACGAGAAGTTACTTGAAATTTTATATAGAAAGCGTGTAATTTGAAATTTTAGAAGCCAAACCCGACTCAACATAACAACAAAATATCTCACCATATTCTTTATCGAAGTCGAGTTTAACAGTTTTCCCGATATTGATTAACATTTTATCAATGTCCACTTCTTGCCGTAGTTTGAATTTAATTGTTCCCATTGCATCATTTTGAGCTTGAAGGCTCAGACTGAATGCGGGTTGAAAATCATTAAACACTCGGAATCGACAGTTGAAAATGAAGCATTTTTCGAAGGACTGCATCTTTAAAAAATTCTAATTAAAATGTGGTATAATTTTTTATTTGTGAATGAAAGAGTTATGCAGGCCAAGCATTAAGTTTCATAAATACAGAAAAAAAACATGAGGATTCAATAAAAAACAAAATCTTGATGTTTCCTTCCTTTTTTTTGTAATTTTAAAAAGTGGAACTTAAAACTTGTTTGACAAACTTTGGAAAACTTTCAGATAGAAAATATATTATCAAGCTCTATTTTGGCCTTCAATCCAGCAGAACACGCTGATTTGCGGACATGGATCAGTCTACACGGGTTTCCAGCAATTTTTTCCATTATTTCATTTCTTGGTCCTCTGATCTCTATCCGGATGGTTTCGTCTTGCTCATTTTTTAAATGAGTGTACATTATCAAATCATTTTTACATTGGTAAAAATTCAATTCTCGGACTTTGTAAGATTTAAATTCAAACATTTTTGAAAATACGCTTTTCTGCAAGCATTATATATCAATATTTGCAAATTAAATTTCTTAATCTCATATAAATTTCTTATTAATTAATCTAATTGAAGCATGAAACCGGAATTATTAATTGATATTTCACCATTAGGATATCACATATTTTAATTTTATTAGTCATACGTTTGATTCAATTTTCTTAATAATCAGTACGATTTGAAACCAAAATGTTAATGTCATATAAAATTTTAATGTCTTTTCTTCTTTTCCTTCAGTTACAACCATTTCTTCTTCCTCAGGGACGAGCTGGTTAAGTTCTTCATAGGTTTTCATTTTGTATTGCCCGACGATTGATACAGCGTTAGTAAATAGGTTCACGTGGTTTAAATTTAAATTCTCATGCCAGAAGTGCGTATCGTTGTCACCTATCTTAGGTATTTCGCCTTTTGGTACGCCTTTGAGAAATGCGCTTAATCCGTGGTAGTCAGCTTTTTATCCTTCGTCGGCTTTTTCGGCGAAGAAATTGAATCTTTTCTTGTATGTAAATGGGTAAATTTTTATTTTCCTAGCTCCGTTCTTTTCAAGCAGTTAATAAGATTTTTCTTTGTTGATGTTTTTGAAAATGTTTCCGTCCGTTTTATTTGTCTTCCGGGACTTTCACGTTTTTTGCGATTCTTTTTAGATGATTCACCGTCAATGCAGAATTGACGTTGATTGTGTAACTTTTAATTTCTTTCATTTCTTAATTTCCATTTTCCTTAAATAAATCAACTTATTTCCCATACTTTGTATTTTTAATTTATTGGCTATTAAACGAGTTTTTTAATGGGTACTCTTCTTATTAACTCCGTCTCACCTCTGTCCCAAAACGTAACTTCAAATTATTAATCGTATCATATCTTATTCTCCCAGTTTTTTATGAAAATTTAAACTCGTCAGCTTAAATTTCCAGGAAGAACTAGTGCGCACTTTTACCGTATGATCTGAAACGCTGCATTTTAAGCAAAACGTTCATGAATTTATTTAACCCTCATAACTCCCAGTTATGTTCCAGGTTTTCGATTGCCTTAATTAACCCTCATAACTCCTAGCTATGCCCCAGGTTTTCAATGTTCTCTTCATTTTTGTTGAATTTTTGCCGTATTTTATATGATCTCAATCGCTGCATTTGAAGCAAAACGTTCATGAATTTATTTAACCCTCATAACTCCTAGTTATGCCCCAGGTTTTCAATGGTCTCTTAATTTTTGTCTAATTTTCGCCGTATTTTATATCTTGGCTTTTACACTTATTTTTGCGGCATTTATTCACTTTTCTTGTTTTTATATCTCTGGCCTCTATTTTTAACTCACCCTGGTTTTTACTTTTCTCTTGGCGCTAGATTTACTTTTTCTTCAAAATTTATATTTAATTTTTTCTTTTATCCGTTTTTTTCGAATGACTGATTTTTAACTCATTCCCTTGCTTTTTATACCCCCGTTTTCAACCCACACTATCTTTCCTCGTTTCCCTTTTCTTTGATATTGCCTCAGGCGTTTGCGATATTTTTTTTCTATTTTACAGTTCTGTTTTTTCTTTGACCTGAATTCATTTTTGTTGGGCATCGTTGAAATTTTCGCTTTTTATATTGATACATTTTTTTATTTTACTTGTTATATGTGACAAAAAAATTTTTTGGCCTATAAAAATAAAAACACCCTATTTTTTCATTTTGTTCCGACGTAAAATCGTAAGAGCCTCCCAATGTATGTCTTAAATGTACTTAGCCTTTCTCGGAAGTAGATTAATGATTTATCTAAACTTTTAAAAGTTTTCATTTTTGGGGTCTGATTACATGGGTTAACTTAATTTTTTGCCCCCGTTTTTATTTTTTATTTTTGCCCTCGGGTGGATTTGAATTTAACCTCCTTAATATTTGCCTACGCGAAATTTACTTTCTTGGCCTTCTTCCACCTTTTTCTCCCGATATGCCCTCGGGGTGATACACGATTTAAGCTATACCGGAAAANAAAAGTTTTTTGCCACCTCATCACAAAGAGATTTTTCGAGAGAATTTTAAGAGGCTTTTTAATTAATTATTAATTTTTAATTATCTTTGATGGATTTATCTGAGATTTATTATATCTTATTTAAGAAAGATAGAAGTAGCTGCATTTTTGTAAGTACCCTTATTTTACTTTAAAAATTTTAACTGATCAATAAGCTCTTTCCGATCTTTAAATTTGGAAAAAATAAATTAATTTCGGAGTAAGTCGACCACGGGGAATTTATTGGCGTTAACCAAAATTCTTTATCCGCTCTAGAATGTTTCTTGAATTTTTGACCTCATTTAAACTGGCTCCAAACTCTCAAATCACGGGGAAAATATTTTTTCTTGGTTAAAAAACGTTGACCAATCGAATTATTGTCCAGTGTTCTATACTCGTAAAAATTTTTTTGAAATGTTTTGAAATCGAGTTCTGAAATTTTTCAAAAATTTTCAAGCTTGACCAGAATTTTGAAATTTGACCAAAAAATATTTTCTTTCAATCATTCCAATATCAGGCGCAAGAATGAAGAATTCTAAGAATTATGGCTGGTAACATCTTTTTTTTGTAAAATTGACTGGTGGAAGGCTAGTACGCAAAAACAGATCTCGCCACTTTCGGCGCGATTTGCAGGCTAACAAAGACGAAATCGTAACTTCGGGGCCCGAGCATCGATTTTCATACCGCTTCTCATAGTTGAGCCAAAATGTCTAACAAATGCGGCCAATCATGAATGCTGTGAGAATTTAAAAAATGATCATTTTTGCGATTTAGCGCCACCTAAGGAAAAAATCAAAATTCCGGGCCCGAGCGTCGATTCTCACGTGAATAAAATGGTTATTCGTGAAGAATCGTAAAAATTGGGTCATGGACGAAGGCTTTTAACAATTTTTTTTTAATATTAATTTTTGGCACTTTTTTAGAGGTTGGACAGCCTATTTCACACTTGGGAAATATTTTTTCTAATCTCAAAGATTCATCAAACCCTTGTTTTTGCATACAAAGTATAATAAAGTTACTACTGTTCTGCGTTTATTCTCGAGGAGCAGTTAAAATAGGTCCAGATTGCCTCGACCACCCCTTAACCCACATACTCATTTTGATAACAAACTACCAAAGTCGATCTGAAAAGCTTAGTTTTATATAGTTAACAACATCCGATTGACTTCAAATTTAAAATGCTTCAGTTTTCCACAATTGTCTATCTTCTTGTGATTATATAATTTTTCTATCTTGTTTACTTCTTGAGATTAAGCAACTTTGTCACGTCGAAACTTCGCACATGAAAAGTTTACGTGAGTTTTTGAAAGTTAAGAAATCTTTTTAGAAAAATTTAAGGCCTTTTAGCAGTTAGATTTTTTTTCTTTTTCGTGGAGAAGCAGGACCTTTTTTTTTGCGAATTTTTAATTTTTTGGACTTGCAATCCTCGAGAAAAGAAAGAAGTAGAGATAGAAAAGGAGCAACTAAAAAGCTAGAAATCACCTGACTCAACCGTACTCTCTTCCTAAAAAAGGAGATTAGTAAAACACGTTTAGGACCCTTTTTCGGATAGGCATTCTGAACCAGAAAACAAACATGTGTTGCTACACCTTTTTGTGACAAATATAGATCGGTTACAAAAACAATAATAGTTAAGGTATCACGTGATTTTCTGCAAGCAAAAGGGATAGGAGCAGTAGCAAGGAGAAAAAAAGAAGCTAGCAAGTAGATATGAAGAAGTCGTCTGTACGAGTGGTTCCCGAACTTAGCTCTACCATCAAAGGCTGTAATCCGCCCCAACACTAGGGGCAAAACTTATTGTTGTGCACCGCATCTCAAAATATTCTTTCACATGCGATTTTAGTTCTATAGAGAACCGAGAGAAAATAAGAGAAACTAAACTTTTTTTATTTAACGTTTTTCAACTTTATTTTAAAATTTTCGACACACCCTTAGACATTCTGTGTATCAGACTTTTTCCTCACGAAATATTTTTTGAAAAATATCAGTTTGGTTTTGGTACGGTAAGAGGCCTATAAGATCTACTTATAACTCCTTTTTTTAAGTTATTATATTGAAGAGGCGCCAGCTTAGCCTAATTGTTCTACTACGATGGCTTTCTCTCTACAACCTTATTAGCCTATCTTATCCACCCTTAACCTTAATAATATTTTCAATTTTTTGTGCATGAATCCTGTCAGAATAAAAAGGCTCATAAATATTTTTAATTTAACCTTTGTTCCCTTAATTTTAACTATCCGGGAAACCCTTAGCAACTCCGGGTATCAGATTTTTCTGTACGCAATATTTTTGATAATATTATTTTGGTTTTGGTACGGTAAGAGGCTTATAAGATCTACTTATATCTTCTCTTTTTAAGTTAATATATTGTAGAGACGCCAGCTTAGCTTAATTTTTCTACTGCGATGGCTCTCTCTCTATAACCGTATTTGCCTATCTTACTCACCCCTAACTTTAATGATATTTTCAATTTTTCGTACTTTTTTGATTTCGTCAAAAGGAAATTGTGTTTTTTTCTGGCCGAGATGACTGTAGCTATTAACGTTAAGTAAAAGGTTATTTTTTTGTTTATTTAAAAATGCCGTTTTCTTTTGGTACCTGATTTTCGAAAAATAATTTACGGGTTCATTTTATTCGGGTTTTTTCCGCCCAAAATTGGATAACCGGGAATTTTAGCTATCTTTATTTTCTCTTATTTATCTTGATACTCGTTTTGAAGGATATTTTTGGGAATTATTTTACATTTTATTTTCTTTCAAAATCGCTTCTTATTAGACATCGTGAGAACAGAAATTTTGACTCAAAGCGTTCAGGCTGGCAGGGAGGAAATAATTCCCTAGATGCACTGTCAGCATAACCGCTATTTATTCAAAAGCTCTGGGAACTTATTTTTAAACCTAAAACTCTTTTTAAGAGAAAATGCACGCATTTTAACGGGACACTCGAAAGTTCTGTTTTTTGAAGTGGGACTTTCGAACTGTTTCGTGAAATTTGTAACCATTTTGGGGGTTTATATTTTTTCTTTGACTTGAGCCGGCTTATTTTTTTCCATTTTTGAAAATATATTGTTTTTTAAAGACCGTTTTTAATATATATATTTTTTTAAGACCGTTTTCTCTTAATATTAAGTTCTTTGCTCTGGCTTTTATCAACCCTCCCTCAGACTTATTGTTGCAGACGCCCCCAGTGGATTAATATTCCGGCTGCTTCATTTCAAAGGTAAATTTTAATTCGCGTCTCATTTAATGCCAAATTCTCTTTTTTCTCCATTTTATGTTATATTAACTTCAGTTTTCAGATTCCGTTGTTCTATGCCACCTTGGACATGCTTTATTTCTTATTTCTCTGTATTTTCACTTTTACATTACTTTTTCAATAAATCTACTCACTATCTAGCTTGTGGCATCTCAAGGATAGAAATTTTTTTGGTATTAAGACAAGTGTTCCGATTAAATATATGCTATTTGCTTGAGCATGCTACTAACTAGCTTAATGGGTACCTTGGTTACATGTTTATTCACTCAGCATATGATCTCATAAGGGTCCTGGAGTATATCCCCCATTGACGGTTCCGCGGCCTTATATAGGCTCGACAGACAGCTGAGGGTAGATACGTCAGTCCGAATCACCTACTGTATTGCTGACCCAGCATTTAAGGCAGTCGACTTCGGGCCGGAATCTGCCTTAACACAGATGTCAAGGGTTTGAAAAAATCCACGCTACCATATTGGATTGGCCGTGAATTTCCTTGAAGACAACTTTCATTTTGAAATTGAAAAAAAAACATACTGTTAATTTGATATTAAGCTAAAATAATGGTAAGACGGTGGTTGAAATTTGTCGAAAAACCAAAAAATAAGAAAACAAGAGAGAAGTAAGAAGTATTATCCGAATAAATATAATATTCAACCTGTTAATAATGCCGTCGAAAATGTTAATTTCCCTGATTCATTTGGCAATCAATTCAATCAAGTTTTCGTCAGTAAAAAATTTGCAGTTGATTAATGCGTTATGAGAAAACGACTTCCACAAAGATTGCCTTTACCGGATGCTGTGATCAAAAGAAAAATACCTGTTGGCTACGGGCCTTCAGTTTGGGATTAATACATATTAATAATTTTGAATTTCAAAAAATTGTCGACTAAAATAGATAATTAAAAATCCTTTTAAAAAGATAAAAAAAATAAATTAATTTAATTAATATCGATTTGTCAAGATTGCCAAAAATACGACGCAAACCCAAGCTTGTCATAAAAAAGAATTTGAAAGAGCCGGAAAAATTAAAGAAAAAACGTTTTCGGCGTCGTTTCGTGGATTTGACAAAAAGAATTAACAATTCTAATTGAAATCTTCTGTGTTTCCATTTGCATAAATAAATCACCAATTAGCTTTGATGCAATTAATTTAAGTCGAAATGTCAAAATAAAATGTAATATGAGTCATATTATATGACTTGTGTCATATGACCTTTTCGTGGTAAAAGGTTGCATGGCAAATAATTTTTAAGGTTTATTATCAAGTTTAATCTTCACTTTCTAGTTTGAATTCAGTTGAAGGCCTCAAATAAAAATATTGCAAATCATGTAATACGAACCCATTTTGGTGTCATATTTAATTTATATATACATTATTTTTCATCATAGAATCGGAATTGTTACATATTATATTCATTATATTGCTTAGATAATAAGCGTATGTTCAAAATAAAATTCAAATTTTGAAATATTTGATTTTCAATCTTGAAAAAATACACCTTTCCATCGTTAAATTTCACTAAATTTTTTATTAAGTGATGGATATGACAATAATGTAGAAAACCTCCAAATAAATTCTTAAAAGCACCTTTAAATGAAAATTATCCTAGAAAAACTGTGTTTTTGTTGTTTTTCACGATTGACGGTATTAATGTGTTTAAGCTATCTTGTAGAGAATTTGTTTTTGGTCATTTAAGACGTAGGATTTTTTTGTTGTTCAAAATTTTTCAAAAAAAATTGATTTTTCGGTAAATTTTTCGTGATTTTACAGGTAGATTTTAACATAATCAAACATAAAAACACATTTACTTTTAAATTTTTTTGACAAAAACAATGCATTTTTATTACGAATATACAAGAAATTAAAAATTCAGACAATTTTGATTGGCACAAAGCCTCAAAATTTTCGAAAATTTCGATCAAATTTTCTATAGAAGTCATAATGAGAACATTATCTCCTTCTTTTATATTATGAACCCCCTTATTACTTTTAAGTAAATCCACGGTATCACTATCTGATGAACATATCGTATTTTCGGGGTCAAAATCACTNAGTGAATGCGAGTTTGAATAAAGTGTCAGAAAATAGTAAAATGTACAAAACTGAAAAATGAACCCCCTTATTACTTTTAACGTTTTTCGGTTAATTCACGGTATCACTATCTGATGAACATATCGTATTTTCGGGGTCAAAATCACTTTAAAGTTCTGATTCATCTGAGTTTAGAATAGAAGGTGTATTTTCTTCAGAAATAGAATTATTAGTTTCAAAATTTTCATCTTCAGCACTGACATACAAATTCTCATTTTAAATATCTCTGGATGAACCTGCACCATCATTTACCTCTTGTATACGAGGTGTTACAATACTCTCTGTCTTCTCATTGAGTTGTTGTCTGTTGAAAATTTTCTGAATTCCACATTTCAGATTAAAAAAAAACGCTTATTAAACTTCTTGAATTTAAGTTTTGGCATTTTTTCCGAAAGTTGATTTTCATTCTGCATAATAATTTTTAACCTT